>JABUQX010148314.1:0-11772 GCA_015478945.1 Trachelipus rathkii | reverse complement strand
GATTAATGGAGATAGAACTAAAGAAATTAGTCCCAAGTAAAGTATTAGTGGGCTTGCTACTTCTATTTATCGCAAGCTCACTAATACTTTACTTGGGACTAATTTCTTTATTTCTATCTCCATCAATCATAAAATTGCGGGTCTAAAGTCCCGCATACACAAGCCTTTGTTATTTGTTCTGATTGGAAGTTTTTCCATGAAGAAATCACTTTTCTCCGCAAATTTTCTAGCTTTAGCTTTTTGATAAACTTGTTTACTCGTTTCTCGATAACACTTATCGCCCTAAAACTATTGCATATTGATATTCCTAAATGTTTATGCTCGGCTTTCCTACATTGAACCCCTTTCCAATGATCTTCACTTTCAGATTAGAAACATCTTAAACAAAAACTTTCCACAATGCAAGTTTCTTATATCTTTTATTAACAACAACTCAATTGGCAGTTTCTTTAAGATTAAAAAAGCATCCCCATGAACTTGAGGTCACATATCGTTTACAAATATAAATGTGCCGGCTGTAAC
The DNA here is from genome assembly GCA_015478945.1 of Trachelipus rathkii. Classification (NCBI taxonomy): domain Eukaryota; kingdom Metazoa; phylum Arthropoda; class Malacostraca; order Isopoda; family Trachelipodidae; genus Trachelipus; species Trachelipus rathkii. The sequence goes on along the minus strand of JABUQX010148314.1, from coordinate 11,250 downwards.
GTCGACTATGTAGGTCAAACTTTCCTATAACTAAAGATGCGAGCCTTCAAACACATGGACATTTCCTTTCGAACTAATCTCCCCATCTCTCAACCAGAGAATTTAGCTGTCAGAGACCACTATGGCCTCAATAGGCACCCTATATCTCTTCAAAAATTCTTCATTCTTCAAAATGCTTCTACAGATGAAGAACTTAAAAATTTGGAATCTTTTTATATAAAAACACTTAAACCTACACTTAACATCCATAAGACTTCTTTGGCACTCCTGATTGCCTGAACTAATTGCCTGAATTTCGTGCAAAAACGAACACGATTTCTTACGAGGTTTACTTTTGTTTTGCAAGCAATTTTAATCAGCTGCTGTGATAGAGCCCGTCAATTTCGGATAAACAGAAATAAAAAAAATAACAAATGGTTTATATTACAAAAAATTGATCAACTATTGTGATGGAGTTTATTGATCTGGAAGAAATTAGATTTAAAGCTGATTTTATTGAATGAAATATTATTCTTCAATTCAAAAAAATGACGGCGTGGTAGGGCCTACCACGCAGTCATTTTTTTGTTTACACATTTTCGTAAAAACGTGCTAAATTCAGCAATCACAGGAAATAGCAACCTTATAAAATTAAGGAAATTCCTTACGCTTGGTAAGCATTTCTTACGATTTTGCGCTAAGCTTAACAAAAACGAACGCAAACTCGAGCATTTCTTACGTTTCGTCAAACTTGACAAAAACGAACGCAAACTCGAGCATTTCTTACGTTTCGTAAGCACAAATGCAAAAACGAAAACGCCTATATTAACATACAGTAGGTCAGATAGATACGGAAATTATCAAACAAATTGCGGATATATATATATATATATATATATATATATATATATATATATATATATATATATATATATATATATATATATATATATATATATATATATATATATATATATATATATATATATATATATATATATATATATATATATATATATATATATATATATATATATATATATATATATATATATAAAGTAAAAATAAAAAAAGAAGAAATTTGAAACTTTAATTTCTAGAAAGGGTGAAGCTGCGTTTTCGAAGTCGTAGAGTCATTGAAGAAATTTTTAAATTCTCTTCGTCTGATAGCAATGTGCTGAAAACCTCCTTCTATCAAATCTAGCTTTCCGTGAATGGTGTTGATAAGCTCAAAACCTTTCAACTACCAACACCACCCTTCAGCAATGCGGGACATGGTATTGGAAAGGAAACAAGCTTCGTTTTTTTCCCAAAAATGAGCTTTTTTTTCATGAAAAACATACCTGAAAAACAAGTAAAAATTTGTTTTTTTCGTTTTTTCACTAAGTTGTGGAATTTACATGTTTGAACAATTATAATATGAATTTAGCAAATATGCTCTAATTTGGGGATTTTTTGGTTCCAATTTTCTACAAGGTGGAAGCCCCTGAGTTTGTGTTCAAAATTTTTATGGGTTTTCCATTTTTATTTTATATTCTGAATTTTGATATTCATAATATTTTGTTTGTGGCTTCATTAATGTTTTCTTACACTGTTTCAGTTTTCAGTAACATTTTTATCATTAATTCACTGGCCAACAAAGATTTTGCGGCAAAACATTTGAAGGTCATTTTATAGGTAACTTGTTGCCCTGATTCCGAATATGACCTCCGTTTTCCTAGATTGGTTCTAGTTTTTGAGATACAGGGTGGTCACAAAAATACATTAATAACAATAATTTATGTTAGGTTGTAACGTAATTCAAAACAAGAAAGATATATATATATATATATATATATATATATATATATATATATATATATATATATATATATATATATATATATATATATATATATATATATATATATATATATATATATATATATATATATATATATATATATATATCAAATTGTTAATGAGTAAGTACATAAAATGCTAATAGGTCAAAACATTCAATTCAGTACAATGAAATCACAATTAATGCATTACAAATCGCTGTCTATATGATTGTCTTCTGTGCAGAATGTGGACAATCACGTTGAAGGCTTCAACAATATTCTGCCATCATGTGTGTATCCCATCTTCCATCTTTCTTCCATCACCTTGATATCTTGATGGAACCTCTCTCCCCTTGTTCCTCACTATAACATCCTAGATTATCCGGAAACTGATCTAAGTGACTATGTAGAAAGTGAACTTTTATGCTCATATTAGCATTCAAATTTTTGAAGTCTGAAAGCATTTTCTGTACGAGTTCTACATAGTTGGCAGATTTATGGTTGCCCAAAAAGTTCTGAACAACCAAGACAAAACTTTTCCAGGCAGATGCTTCAATATCAGTCATGGAATTTATGAAATTGTCATCCTTGATGATTTGGCGAATTTGAGGGCCGCTAAAGATTCCAGCTTTGAGTTTCTCCACACTCAACCCTGGAAAAAATCTGCAAATATATTTGAAACATTCACCATCTTTGTCTAGGGTCCTAACAAATTGCTTCATCAGTCCTAGTTTGATGTGGAGTGGTGGGAAAATAATTTTTTCCCCTGTCAACCAGTGGTTCGTTAATGATATTTGATGCACCTACAGTCATATTTTCCCTAGCAGGCCATAAAACTTTTTCCCAGTGGTCTTTTTTTAGCCCTACTATCCCACAAGCATATGAAACAAGGGTACTTAGTATATCCGCTTTGCTGCCCAAGTAAGATGTTGACCATCTTCAAATCAACGCATATAGACCACTGGTGTTCATTATATCTAAGCTTCTGCAAGATCATTCTTATATTTTCATATTCCTCTTTCAGTTTTGTTGAATGACCTATTGGAATCGATGCATAACTATTGCCATTGTACAATAAAACACACTTCAAGCTTCTCGTTGAACTATCCATAAACAATCGCCAATCTTCTGGTCGGCATTTAGGTAACCCCATTTGGAGTAGGAGTCCAGGGATGTTCCTACAGTATACTAGGTCTTCTTCTTCAATGAAATATGGAAGAAGTACTACCTCTCTTGTCCGAAAAAAAGTTATTTTACATTCGGCCTTGAGACAGTTCTTTTCACTTAGTCTAGATGCTAAAAGCTCAGAATCTTGCTTGGAGAGACTTAACTCTCGTACTAAATCATTGATCTCTTCCTGGGAGAACTGTTGCTATGTAGAAGTACTTTCTTCATATTCACTACCACTATCTGCACGTGTGCACACCAAATCCTGGATATCTTCTTCATCAGACAATGCTAGGTCTGGGAGTGTAGTGAACACTGGGATGGGGACATCGTCAGAGTGTGGTACAGGTCGCCTTGCTGATTCCAAATCCGGATACTCAAATTTACGTTTCTTGTAACGATTGGATACCTTCACATTAACCAAACAAAATAACAGTCACTGTGGTGATTCTTTGGCTCTGCCATACCATAGGCACACCAAATTTTAAACCTTTTCTTCGTCCATTTTCCACCGGACGTAGATTTTCGACACACGTTTTACAGACCATATGGGGTGCCCAAGACTTATCTTGGTCTCCGAGTTTCATTCCAAAGTATGCCAGATATGCTTGCTTCACAAAGTTAGTAATATTTCTTCTTTGGTTCTCCTGGCAATATTCACCACAGATGTATCAGTATACATTGGGGTTATTCAAACAGGCTCTTCGTGAAGTACTCATAGTGTTCTGAAAAAAAAAATAAAGTATATATAAAGGTAAGCCCCTTAAAAAGAAATAAAACGATATTACTGTAAAATATGCATTAAAAAAGATATTTGTATAAGAGTAAATCTGGAACACCCTGTATCTCAAGAACTAGAGCCAATTTTGGAAAACTAATGTCATTTCTGAAATCAGCACACCCGATATACTATAAATTCGATAAAATATCCTTGGCAGCAAAAAAAAAATTTTTTTTTGTTGGCCAGTGAATTATTTAATCAGAATTTAAAAATGCCACGTGCAAAAAGTCATGTGACTGTACTTTTTAAGGAAATAAAAGGTAGCAAAGGCCCTCGCATGAAATATAACTTTTGTTGTGTAGACGTTGCAAAACTAGTATTTATTGCTCATAATCTAGAACTAGGAAATTATGAAAATTTGCCAACTGAGAGAGATGATTATGCTAAGGCAGCTAAGCTTAAGAGTCCTGTTACTGCCCCTGCTCCTTCACCACAGTCATTCTCACACGATACTTCATACGACTGAGATATCAGACTTATCAGTCATATCAAAATTAAATGTGGCTGTTCACGCTGATGAGCCCAGTGATAATGAGCTTGACAGTAGTCACAGCACAGTAGTCAGTACTCAGTAGTGACTGGGGTCTGGGGAGTGGGGACTAGTGATTAGTGAATAAAAAGTTGATATTCCAAAGCCAAATATTTAATTTAGTCATTCACTCATCCTCCTTCATTTACAATTTTGGTATAATTTTAATTTCAATATTTTTATTATTTCATTTGCATCCCTTAAGTCACTTTTGAGTTTTGTCATTCAGACTCATTCTATATAAATATATATACATTAATATTTAAAAGTAAATTATAAATATGATTATATGATACAAATATAAAATACATAGTTAAATTAGTAAGTAGAAGCCTACAAACAGCAGTCTGCAGGCTACAACCTACTGTAAATTGTAACGAAAACAATTGATAAAATATAAGAGAAAGGTAGTTCAGCTATTTTATAAATCATAATGGAATATTTGTTCAATTTCAAGTATCCTTATATTTGAAAAATGAAAATACTCAAGTGAAATATCATATTAGCCTCTTTATATTTTTAAAAATACATTTAATGAAAAAACAAAAAAAATGAAAAACGAAAAAAACATGAAAAACATGTTTTTTCCTGAAAAAAACATTGAAAAAACGGTTTTTTCCCAACCCTAGACATGGTACGTGATATGTATAAATAATATATATATATATATATATAATATATATAATATATATATATATATATATATATATATATATATATATATATATATATATATATATATATATATATATATATATATATATATATATATATATATATATCTATATTCATAAATAAACATATATCAAAAATCAATTTAAAGACTCAAAATGTGTGGTATCGGTTAAAGGTATCGGCAAAATTTTACCGATACCGATACCGATACCGATACTACTACTCTCAAAATTCCCGATACCGATACCGATACCGATACCTCAAAAATCGACCGATACCACCGATACCGATACCGATACCATGGTATCGGTGCATCAATAATATATATATATATATTATATTATAAGAAAGAAAGAAAGAAAGATTTATATATATTTTATTATATATATATATATATATATATATATATATATATATATATATATATATATATATATATATATATATATATATATATATATATATATATATATATATATATATTTATATATATATTTATATATATATGTATATATTATATATATATATATATATATATATATATATATATTATTATTATTATTATTATTATTATATATATATATATATATATATATATATATATATTATATATATATAATAAATCTATTTCCCACCAGACAACATTAATAGTATATATATATATATATGATATATAAAAGATAAATAGATATATATATATATATATATATATATATATATATATATATATATATATATATATATATATATATATATATATATATATATATATATATATATATATATATATATATATATATATATATTCTAAATAAAACTTCTTCTCCGCCAATTAGTCCCTCAGGCACTTGACGCACTCTTTCGACCAAAATATCATCAAATGTCTTCCCTACAACACTCAGTAAAGTAAATCACTTATAGTTCCTACAGTTTCTCTTATCCCCTTACCCTTATATATAGGTGCTATTAGCCTACTGCTCTCCTGCAATCCCTCGGAATTATGCCCTCCGTAAATGCTTTGTTGCATAACTTAGAAATCCATTCAATCACAATCTCGCCTCCATTCTTGATCATTTCACTAGTAATTCCATCTAGACCTACAGATTTACCATTCTTCAACTTTCCCACTCTACCCATTACCTCCTCATTACTAATTACCTCATCCCCAAAATACATGTTTCTTCTTTCACCATCAAACACACACATTCACTATAACCTCTTCATTACTGCCAATGTTATGCAGATTTTCGAAGTGTTCCCTCCACACTCTTCTCTCATTCATTTCATCAGTTACGAAATCACCATCCCTATTTATTATACTATGGAAATTCCCTTACCCTAAAACTTGACCTTTCGCTCTTTCTCCCAGAAGTGCTTCACATTCTCTTGTAAGTTCTCGTGCATCCTCCTTCCAAACTGTTCACTTACCTATTTGTTTCCTCTTGCGTATACAACTTCTTGTCTTCCTTTTTTCCTCCTTATATAATTCCAAACATCTTTCTTTTGAAACCTTATCATTGGCTTTTAGCACATCCAACCACTCCTCTTTTTTACTTTTAACCACTTGCATCGTCTCTTCATTCCACCACTCGATGTTGAAATTTTACTTCCTACTTTAGCACAACCACGTACTTCTCTCTCGCTGCTAAAAAGCTTTCTTCATTTACGTCCAGATTTGTTCAATTTCATTTTGTTACGTTCTTTCCCTTATTACCTTGTTCACTTAATTTCTCACACACTTAATTCTTCCCATTTCCTTCCTTATCTCTTTCCTCTCCATCCAAGCTCCCATTAACTTAATTTTACATAAAACAACATAATGATCCGATAATCCCATCATCTACCCCCTCAAAGATTTAACATCCATCACATACTTCAGCATTTTCTTCTTCACCAACACAAAATCAATCATACTTTTTATTTCTATACCACCTCTACTTACACCAACTCTGTTACACCTGTGAATACTTTTGAGCTCAAAGAATGAATTACTTACTCACATACCTCCCTCCTCATAGAAAACAATCACCTTCCGACCATTCTCACTTTCTTCCGCAACTCCAAATGCACCTTCTATATATTGCATTCCTTTTTCGATTACCTATCCAACCATTTAGGTCACCCAACACAATACTCACCCAATCCAAAACATCATTCAGATTATCACAGAAAATCGCATTCTCCTCAACATCACCCTCAGATGGACCATATGTTACAACCACACATACCTTGACCTTTTCAAACTTAAATTTAACCATTAGAATTCTAGAATTCACACAAACAAAATCCACCATTGCTCTGTGCCAGAGGTCACTCTTCTGAATCGCAACTCCTTCTCTCTAACTCTCATTCCTATCTACTCCAGCACACACACACATTTCACACCACACTGTTCGTCTTCACCGTTTACCTTCATCTTTTTCAGTCACAGCAAGCAAAGGAAATTTACCCTTTCTAAATCAATCCTGGTCGGGACCGCCACAAGCGACCTTGTATCTTTATGCGAAATTGTATGAATCGTCTGAGTACATGGGATGTTAGAGGAATAAATGACGAGGAGAAGAAGAGAGGTGATGGATGTTTTAGAAAGTTTAACTTTGATTGGCATGCTGTGACAGAAACGAAGATGAAAGGTAGTGGTAAAGATGAGTAGTGTGGGGTGAAATGTGTGTGTGTTCTGGAGTGGAGAGGAGTTGCGATTTTTTATATGGAAGTTGGGTCAGCTTATATAGAGAATATAGTTCCGAAGGATTGGAAGAGAGCAGTAATAGTACTCTTATATAAGGGTAAGGGAGTTAACGTCAACTGTATGAACCATAGTGGAATTAGTTTATTGAGCGCTGTAGGGAAGATATATGCTGGTATTTTGGTTGAGAGTGCGTCGAGTGACTGAGGGATTGATTGGTGAAGAACAAGGTGCATTTAGAAGTGGTAGAGGATGAATAGATCAAAATTTCACATTGAAACAAATGATTGAGAAAATGAGAGAAGAATAAATTTTATTTAGGTTTTATAGACTTACAACAGGCGAATATGATATGATATTCATAGGGAAGTTCTGTGGCAGATGTTAGTGATATATGGTGTTGGTGGTGGACATCTGAACAGAATCAAAATTATGAATGTCATTAGTGAAGCTTGTATAAGAATAAAGAGAGTGGAAAGTGAATAGTTTAATATTAATAGTGAAGTGAGGCAGGGATGAGTTATGTCTCCATAGGCTTTTTAATTTGTATATGGATGGAGTGATGAAAGAATTAGAGGCAGGAGTGGTAGGGAAAGGTGTTAGAATGATGGAAAATGGAAGAGAGCGTAGGGCGCCTTGTTTTTTTGTACGATAATGTTTTAGTTTTATTAGTAGAGCCGGTAAAGTAACTTTTCTCGTTGCATAGTTATCGTCCTTTGATAACCTTTGCAGCTCTTAAGTTGGGTGATGCCAGCAAAATTTTCTTTCTGTACTTCGGGGACTGAAGTCTTACAGAACATCGGTATATTTAGAACATATTTATTCGAAGAGATCCACGAATAAGTTGATTATATACTTTACTGTGTAAATTGCATTTTGTATTTCTGGGACACAATTAATAATGTTCACAAGGTTCACTTTGTGATTTGCACAGATAAAGGACTGCGCTTTCTTATATTTCTGTGGCAAAATTTATTGAACACCAAACTCTTTGCATGCCATAATTAAAGGGCTATCATAGCTCTGTGTTCTTTATCAAACACATATCTTCATCAAAAATTTCGTTCTGTAGAAAATTATATATTGTAACCTATAACTATTTTAGCAAATTCCTCATAACCCCACCCCACCCCCCGATTTTTTTTTTTTTTATGTTCTTCAAAAATCAAACCAATTACCACGTGCTTCTTTCCCGATCTCTGCCATTATAATAAAGGTATAAGCTTTCCGTTTTCCTAATGTGGAATAATAAAGATTTGCAGTCTGGAGATAATGAAAATTTCTTCAAAAAATTCTTTTAATTTCCAATTTCGAAAGAACTCGTTGTTTTGCACAGACCTTTTAACAACGACATCTCAATATCTCTATATTATGGAAGCCTTTAAACCAGAAACAGATTTGGAAAGAACTTCAAACATAAAAGTAAAAGATATATATCTTAATGAAATGAATTTATAAAAGTCTGGATATCGGTATTAGAGAGAGTGGGGGATTTCGGGAATCTGATTATCTAATCCTTATTTTAGAAAATATTTTTAATTTAAATTTTAGTCTTATATGAAACTTTTAAGGTATAATTAATAAATAAAATGAGTAAATTTAAATTTAGTGCATAAAACATGAAAAGATTATAAATCTTTCTACAGCATTACTTGACAACTTTCCCAATTTTTGTTGTGAAAAGTGAATTTGAATTTCACTTGTAAGCAGTACTTGAAAACTTACGACGAGCAGACAAACCTGTTATTAGAATTCCTTGCAAGATATTTTGATACTCTGATAAAAGCCAACAACCTACTGAGCCCGGGACATTTTCAACCATCAAACGGATCTGAAGATTTCGTAACTCATAAATAATGTAGCAGTTATATATCTATAAAGAGGCAACATTAAAAATCATTGCAACTTTTATTTGTGAAAAGTTATAATAAAAGACATTAAAAACAATAAAGTTTAATCTACTTACACAATAGTTTGTTAAATTTTATTCATTTATTCTCTATCGAAAAATTAGGAATTAAAAAACTTTAATAAAAAATAATACATTTTCATAGCAACCAACTTTTTTAACGCATAATATTCAATGTATAATAAACAATAATACATTCTCCTAACATAGACGACAATTTTTAATAGATTGTTGTAGCAATATACATTTACAACATTCTTAGAGTTAATTACGGTAATTATTGTCCTTTAGGGACACGAGGATGCCCGTTACTCAATTTCTGTTCTTCATTAACTATAACTATGTTGTTATAAGTTACATTAAATTTTTCTCTTTTTTCAGTGATTTTTGCTATATAGCCGAGTTCGAACGTTTACCTGAAAGTTTACAGGATTTTTAGACACTTCCCAATATCAACCACAACACTGCAATATAGTTATCTATTAATTATTATTCAATCAATTATTTTCTAGAAATAATACCAATTACCATATGCTCCTCTTGATGCTTTGCTATCTTGTTTAATATTTCATAATCACCATCAATCTGGTCTATTGCTGGTATCTCGAAGATGGTATGGAACAGTTGATAATTTTTGCAGAGGCAAATCTAATTTACCACTTCTACGAATGATGAACTTTCCAGTTCCTCACTTGAAGGTCTTTCTTTGTCTGGTAAACAGGCACTTTTATGTATTTCCATTATGACTATTCTTCAAGATCTATTTCATAATAATCAAAATCGTCATTCTTGTCTCTATAATTAGCATCCTTAATTTTCTGTTTGAAATGGAATTTCTTTATACATTTTTATTTTCATCGATTTCTTTATTTCTTGTGCCAGTTCCATGTCTCTTAAGGATGTGTCTTTTTAAACTTCGTTTCTGATTACATTCATAGCTGCACTCAGAGCATTTAAATAATTTCAAATTGCTGTGAGTTAACAGGTGAAGCTTTATGTCGCCTTTCCTATTACATCCGTAGCTGCACTCAGAACATTTAAATAGTTTCAAATTGCTGTGGGTTGGCAGATGACGTTTTAAGTCATTTTTCCAATTACATTCATAGCTACAATCAGAACATTTAAATAATTTCAAATTGCTGTGATTTAACAGATGAATTTTTAAGTCTCTTTTCTGATTACATTCATAGCTACACTCAGAACATTTAAATAATTTCGAATTGCTGTGAGTTAGCAGATGAGTTTTTAAGTTACTTTTCCGATTACATTCACACTCAGAACATTTAAATAATTTCGAATTACTGTGAGTTAACAGATGAAGCTTTAAGTCGCCTTTCCGATTACATCCGTAGCAGCACTCAGAACATTTAAATAATTTTAAATTGCTGTGATTTAACAGATGAATTTTTAAGTCTCTTTCCCGATTACATTCATAGCTACACTCAGAACATTTAAATAATTTCGAATTGCTGTGAGTTAGCAGATGAGTTTTTAAGTTACCTTTGCGATTACATTCATAGCTACACTCAGAACATTTAAATAATTTCGAATTGCTGTGAGTTTGCAGATGAGTTTTTAAGTTACCTTAAATTACATTTATAGCTACAATTCCAGAACATTTAAATAATTTCACATTGCTGGGATTGAACCTGGGTGAGAATTTTTAAATCCCTTTTCCGATTACATTCATAGCAGATTCAG
>JABUQX010148313.1:12500-17644 GCA_015478945.1 Trachelipus rathkii | reverse complement strand
TAAGGATGTTGTTATCATTCATATTATATTATTATTATTATTCTGGTTTATTCTGTTACATATTATTATTATTATTATTATTATTATTATTATTATTATTATTATTATTATACAGCAGTAGTAGCAGTAGTAGCAGTAGTAGCAGTGTAGTAGTAGCAGTAGTAAAGAAAGGTAGTAGTAGTAGTAGTGCAGGTAAACAGCAATTAGTTAAATTCTTACATTATTGTTGATCTGCACCGTAAATCCTGCTGTTGGAAAGTGTTCATAACAAACTGCAACGTATGGTTGCTGAAAATTCTGAAACCGCAAAAAACGGTAACCGTGGTTATGTAAAATTGAGCTTGCTCCATCACTTATTTATATATATATATATAGTATATATATATATATATATATATATATATATATATATATATATATATAAGATAGATATATAGAATAGAGAAAGATAAAGAGAAGAATATATATGCAAAGATAGCGGATATAAATTTGTATTATCTACATATATATATATATATATAGATATATATTATTATATATATATATATTATTACATATATTATAATTATACATTGAAATTAAATATACATATATCAAAATATTAATTTATAATAATAAACCTTTTTAAATAAAAACTACACATATATATATATATATATATATATTATATTATATATATATATATATATTATATTATTATATATATATATATATATATATATATATATATATATATATATATATATATTATATTATTATTATATATATTTATATATATATACATATATATATATGTATATATATATATTATTTGTTATTATTATTATTATTATTATATACAGAGAGATTTATATATATAGATATATATATATATATAGAAAGATATAAAGAGCAGATATATATATATATATATATATATATATATATATAGCATATAAGGTTGCATATATATATATATTTATATTTTTGCTATATAGGTTTCGATGAGTGTCGCCTTCACGTGGCGAAACCTGATTGCTTCCGTTTCTGGAGTGGGTTCCTTCAGAAAGACGGAACCGGGGGGGGTACTGCAAGATTACACAACTTCCCCCCTCCACCAGGAGGGTCATTGCCGATAGGAGCCAGGCGGACGCCGGGCCCACAGGTCGTATATAACTTTGTTTTTCTGATACCTTTATCTCACTCTTTCAACAATGTCTCCTGTCTGTCTCTTCTAGCTATTTCTTTTTTCTTGGTGATGGGACTGCTTCTCCTTCGGTCGGGTGACGTCGAGAAAAACCCAGGTCCCCTTAGATATTATTGCCCCATATGCCAACTACTAGTCGGACTAAATAGCATTCAATGTGAAAGTTGTCTCAAATGGATTCACCTGACCTGCTCCCCATTCCAAAACCTCCCCAGAAATAACTCAGGCTTCTCCTGTGCAATTTGCAACCCTCCCACTATTATTCAAAATCCCCCCTTCCCAAAACTAACCCCCTAACTCTCAATATATTACAATTAAATATCAATGGCCTAACCAATAAATCAATAGAACTCAACCATTTCCTCAAAAAATACAACATCCATATAGCCATCATACAAGAAGCCTCCCTCCCCCAAAACACCCCACTCCCCACGTTCTATGGTTATGACGCCATCTACTCCCCTCCCACCCCACCGCCCAACACTCTTAACACTGGATCCATAATAACATTACTACCAACACAACTTCCGATACCTCCAATTCTATTGTCAAACGCACTAATAAATCCCAACCAACCATCCTCCTGAACAAAGACCACGAGAATATCATCCCTCTAATCTCTATCTGCCATGTTCCACTCCCCAAACCTCCCTTAAAAACTCCCACCCCCCACTCAACACCTTGTATCCACATACCCAAATCTCATCCTCTGAGGCGATTCTTAATGCCCCACCACACTGCCTGTACAAAAGACTACCCTTCCAGACCTCTTGAGGCAAATATATCCTTAACGAACCAGAATCCCAAATATCCTTAATTCCAAACCCCACCCTAATCCCTCCCCAAGTCAACTAACCTTACTTCCCCAAAATGTTACATAAGAGATTCTGCTTCCCTCCCTACACTACTTACTAACATGGACACTATTACTGACCTACAATCGGACCACCTTCCTATTCTTATTTCTCTAAACTCCCCCAACAATCCCCCAAAAAACTACTGCATACACTACATCCACAAAGCAAATTGCCTGCATATACTAATCCATTGAAACCCACATAAACCTAATACAGTTCCACGATACAACATCCTCTTCACACCTCTCTATCAAACACTTAATAATATTAATCATCAAATCTGAAAACCTTATATACCCAAAGGCCACAGAAACTATACAATCCAACCAACCCCAATATCAGCCACCTGTTAAAACAAAAGAAACTCCCTCCGAAACCAATCCTGTACATCTTAATCATTTAACTAAATAACAACCTAAATGACTCCAAATTTCTAAACCTCATAACCACCAACACCACAAATAAGTTTTCTGAATACTTACAACAAAACATCTCGCGCATAGACAATAAGAAAACCTGCAGTCATCAAAATTAAACAACTAACGAAAACCCCACCATCCCACAAATCCCCATCTTGCCCAATAACTCCTCCTTCCACAAAACAACACCGTACAGTCTTATAAACATTACGCCAATATCTTCCGTAAACCAACACACCCTGATAATAGGAAAACAAAAAAACGACAAAGAAAACTCAAACAGACTATTAACCCCCTACACTGGTTCACAGCCAACCACATAACAGAAACCACAAACCCCTTGTAATCCAATAGTAAGAGGCTCAGGACTTGAGGAACCAACTGTAGCCATAAACAGCTCGAAAAGCAATCCTCCTAATCACAGACATCTTCAACAAATCTTGGCAACTTAACTACATTCCCCAATCTGGAAACAAGCATACATAATCCCTAAACTCAAACCAAAAAAGACCCCAATTTCCCCTCCTCCTATCGCCCAATTTCTCTGCTTTGCTCCATCAGTAAATTGCTAGAGAAATTAATATTAAATAAAATTTCCCAATCCATTCCTCTCCCAGACTTCCAACACGGATTCAAAAGCAACCATTCTACAACCACAGCCCTACCTCCCTCACACAACACATCATTAATGGCTTCAACCAATCACCTTCCCACAGATCTATACTCACAGCAATAGACATAAACAAAGCATTCGACACCGTCCCCACACACATCCTTATTCAAAAAATCCTCCATTCCCCTAGAGTAATAACAAAGACTAAAAATGGCTTTCCAATTTCCTCACCAACCGTTTTGCAAAAGTCTTATACAAAAACACCCTCCCATTCTATCAAATTACAAAACTCTCCATTTTTATTCAACTTTTTCACTGCAGATCTGCCCACCCCAACCCACCAATCCACCAAACTTATTACTTATGCAGACGACATCAGTCTTATTTCCCAACACCCAGATGTAAACACAGCCACACAACATACCCAAGAATATCTACATTTATTAGAAAATTGAGCACTTCCAAATGAATGACTGCATCCCCCCAAGTCCTCTCCATCACTCTTAACTACTGACTGTCACTGGTCCTCCTCCATCCCATATCTTCACCTCTGAACAACAACCTCCTTCCATTAAACAAAACTCTAAAAATATTAGGACTTTTAGCTATGACACTCACATGACGTTCTCCCCCCACATCAACTAATCACCCTGCAACTCAACGAAAACCAACACCTGAACCCTTTTCCTCTCTTCACATGAAACTTCAGCTGATAGGGAAACACACACCTACTACTACCTATAAACAACTTCTCAGAACAAATTTAAACTATGCCTCACCAGCATGGTTCCCAGCACTCTCAAAATCGAAACACAACAAATTAAAATCTCAAAACAGCTCCCTGAATTATCACAGGCTGTACTAAAACCACCTGTCCAATATTTATGATTGATTAACCCTCCATCCCCTATCTCCACACACCTGAGATGTAGGATCGACTCTACTAGAAAACAAGTAATTCAACCTACCCTGTCACCAACACTCCTCTCCAACTCCCTCGACAAAGCCTAAATCCCCCTTCTTCACCAGCCTGACTTATTTATAACACTTGCAATATAATTCACCTGCTCCTCTCCTAATAGGTCATGGATTACATATATCCATACCCATCTAACCAACACATACCTTCAAAACCGCCCAAATAACAATTTATTAAACACCTCCTCCCCTAGAGAAAAAACGCTGTCCAGAAGAGGCCAAATGGACCTCGCCCGGAGAAGATCAGGTCACCACAAAACTCATGCAATATAAATATAGATTCAAATCGACAATGTCACCTCGCCCACTGGTAACTGTGATGTCATACCAAGATACAACAGAGCACCCTCCTTCTGGTGCTCTGCTCGACGCCGTCATGCCGATCTCCATATCTTCTCTCCCGACGGTGGGAACTACCCGGCAGGTGGCAGCCATCTCCCTGGGAGCAAAAAATCTCCTACTATGGGCCAGGGCAGAAGTATGTATATATATATAGTAGAGATATATATATATATATATGTATATATATATATATATAGTAATATATATATATATATTGTTATATATGTAATAGCATATATATGTAATTACATATTATATATATATATATATATGAGTATATATATATGAATATATATATATATATATATTATATTATATATATAGTATATATATATATTATATATATATATATATATATTATTATAAATATATATATATATATATATATATATACATATATATTATATATATATATAAATATAGTTATATATATATATATATATATATATATTATATATATATATATATATATATATATATATTATATATATATATATATAGAGTTATTATATATATATATAAATATGTATATATATAATGACTTGTCTGTAATAAAAGATTATTTATAATATTAATATTTAAGGCCTTATACTATACTATATATATATATAGATATATATAGATATATATATATATGTTATATATATATATATATATATATATATATATATATATACATATATTATTATATTCCATAACTATAATGAACTCCTAGAAGAGCTTTCGTCTGGCTCAGAGGTCCATGTCTG
>JABUQX010148313.1:5000-7500 GCA_015478945.1 Trachelipus rathkii | reverse complement strand
ATATATATATATATATATATATATATATATATTGTCGGTAGGTTCAGCGTCTTCCTCCTTCTGACCCGAAACTTTTAACCCCAGAACACTCCAGAAATCCAGAAAGCCATTTCACATATATATATATATATATATATATATATATATATATATATATATATATATATATATATGAAAATATATTTTTGGTACTACATATATATATATATATATATATATATATATAGTATATATTATATATATATATATATATATATATATATATATATTTCACCGAATGCAGTTAGAAAAGAGTGAGTGATAGAAAAATCTGAGAACACCGCTATTGAATAAATTAATGATGGTGGCCGTCTCCAACATAAGATATAGGACGATTGATATGGAAATCAAAGACAAGGTTACAAAACGAAAGAGAGATAGAGCAAAATTTTGAAATCAATATTTTGATCCAAATCTATTAATACCTACCTTTCGATTTCTCTTGCGGCACAGCAAAAGATTCACCGAAGTGTACAAGAGAAAATAAGAAGAAAAAGATAAATAATTTTCAATATAGCTTTCTATTCGGAAATTACATTGGCGATATGCGCAAGATTAGAAGATTGAAATATCTTTAAATCTTCTGAGTAAATTCCAAAACGTTTTAAAGGACTGAGTTAAAGAAATTGGAAGAATGTTATTGATTTGAGGGGGTTTCTTTTATGGTAAAATCTGATAGAAATCACTCTTTCAGTAATAAGAAAAATTTGATTTTGGTAGACAGACGAAACAGCTTACCAGAGAAGAGTGCAAACTCGGAAACGAAACGAAATGTGAAGTCCCTCAAGGCAGCATCCTTAGACCTTTTTTTTTCTAAAATTATATACAATCTTTTTACGGAATGGCATCCACTGAAATACCATTTTCTTTTCTGTACAGTTGATTGAGCACTTTGGTTTTCTCATATAACTCTTTAAGTTTCTCTTTAATAAAACAATTGAGAAAACTTTATATTCCCTAGTGAAATGATCAGGCGCCACTTATGGGAAAGAATTCAAATATACAGCTTCTAATATAAATATTGAGTTATAATTTCTTTTACCAATTGTCATTTGAATTTAGGATAGGAATTTTGGGATGGTCAACTATAAAAGGGATTAAGCTCTCTTAAGCCTTTCCTTTCTTTCGAGCATTTGATAAGTGCTATTCCAAAGGATTGAACATCGTTAATAATAATAATAATAACTAATAATAATAATAATACAATAATAATATTAAGAAGAAAAAAAATTATATTAATAATTCTAATAATAATAATAATAATATTTAATAAAATAATAATAATAATAATAATAATAATAATAATAATAATAATAATAATAATAATAATAATAATAATAATAATAATAATAATAATAATAATAATAATAATAATAATAATAAAAATATATACGTTTATATATATATACATTTTTAAATATATATATTATATATATATATATATATATATATATATATATATATATATATATATATATATATATATATATATATATATATAATCTTGGGTGTGTTAGTGTGAGAAGAATTGATAAAATGAGGAATAAAACATATTAGAGAGTTGTGTGGTGTGAAGAAAGTGGTTAAAGAGAGAATAAATGAAAGTTCGTTGAGATGGTTTGTTAGTCGTGAAAGTATTATTGGTTTGGTTGTTGCTGGCTGATAGTGGTGACTGTTCTGGGGAACTGACTGGCTGGGACACTGAAGAAAAAGTGATTGAGTCAGTAAGAATGCTTTTGGGAGTTAGGAAATGTGAGTTTGGCAGAGGCCAGAAGAAAGGTGCATAATAGGAGTGAATGGCTGGGATTTGTGAGGGGGTATGGTTGTGGCCCACCTGGGCCAAGATATGAACCCTAATGTTGACCAGATGCCATAGTGAGGGTCCGTCGTGTTCCGTGAAGCTCTAAGGTGATCAACTGAACGAGTTCTCACTTAAAAGGTATAAAAGGGCGATAAAGCTAATTTCTTCTCGACTGGCTATTCTTCGGTATATTCATTTGCTACTTTCGCTTCCTGTGTATGTAATACCACCCCGTATCATGGGGAAAAGAAGGTGTGGGTTATAATATACATATATATATATATATATATATATATATTATTGTTACATATATATATATATATATATATATATATATATATATATATATATATATATATATATATATATATATAGTAATACACATATATCTTAAAATAAACATATATATATATAAATATGTTATATATTATATATATATATATATATATATATATATATATATATATATATAATATATATATATATATATATGAATATATATATATATATATATATATATATATATATATATATATATTATTATATATATACATACATATATATATATATATATATAAAGATTTGTTAAATTATTATTTACCGTCCCATCTCATATAAAAAATAAATAAATAATGCTCTAATATATATATATATATATAT
>JABUQX010148312.1:15000-16685 GCA_015478945.1 Trachelipus rathkii | reverse complement strand
TTTCAAGCATAGAATGGTGATAGTTTCATAATAGCTTATATTCCCCTACATATTATTGGAACCCGATATATTTAGTTGCCATGGATTACCAACATCATATTTACGACAGATATAAAAATGCTTTGATAGCTACTAATCTCAAGAAGCAGCAGTTACTATTTATTAAATGTTGTGCCAGAAACTTGGTAATCCCCAAAACCATGATACCAAGATCAATGGAAACTAATTTTTCTGAACCATTTCCTCTAATATTTAGACAAATACTCAAAGAAAAAACCGAAAAAATAGCACGAGAAATAAAATTTAAGTTTAAACAATCTACTAGGCTATATCATCAATTTCAGAATCTTTGGTTTACTTCGTACCCTTTTGCAGTCGAAGAATATTTAGAAATGATCAACAGAGCACACACAGAGAAAGAAGAAGCAGTCTATATTAAAGCTCAATCTTTGAAACGAAAATTTAATTTAATCTACGCTCAGAGCATTTGGCATATTCACGCACACGCTAATGATATTTTGAATCTTTCCACATATAGATTGACATCTGATGAAACAGATTTACTAAGTTTTGGTTTGTCATTTGCCCTCAAAAATAGAGACCCTTGGCCCCGTTGCATACAGGATTTCGAAACCTGGTTAAAAATGGAAAAGAATCCCAACTGTAATACTGATTTACTTAAAGGAATAATTTTCACCACTGTTGCCATGGATACGGATGCCCGGTTTCCAGAAAGGTTTTATACCGCATTGAACAAATTGAAAAACAATAGAAGCATTGTACTCTCCAGGGCGGATAAAGGTAATAATATAGTTATTTTAAATAGTACTGATTACATTACTAAATGCAACACATTACTCAACACACCTACATACGAACAACTGACAAAAAATCCCAATTCAACTTCCCAATCCATATTTAACTCTTCCTTATCTACCATACTTAAAAACCATCCTCAGTTACAGACACAACTTAAAGCATATATGACAAACATACCTCAATTCTACGGAATACCAAAAACACATAAACAAAACACACCTTTACGCCCTATCATATCCAACACTAATAGTAATACTTATAAACTAGCACAATGGCTTTCAAAACAGTTAAAACCCCTTTTAGGTACAATTTCTACATCCCACTTAAAAAATACAGATGACTTCATAAACAAAACCATATCTCTTAACACTAAAACACATACTTTTGTAAGTTATGACGTTGTGTCACTTTTCACCTCTGTCCCCGTCCCACATCTTTTAGAACTCTTAACAAAATACATAAATGACAATAACATTACTTTCACCTTCCCTTTCTCTACCCTGAAACAACTCATCCTACTCACTTTACAACACAACTATTTTCAGTTTGATAAACAATTCTATAAACAAAAACATGGACTGAGTATGGGTTCCCCACTTTCTCCCATGCTCAGTAACATATATATGGAGTTACTAGAACATTACTACATCTTTCCTCATCAACTTCTTTCTGGCTGCGTGTGGTTAAGGTATGTGGATGATATTTTCGCTGCCGTACCTCACGCAACCAACCCCACACACATCCTAAATTACATTAACACCTTACATACTGACATACAATTCACCATGGAAACCTCCAACCACAACACTATTCCTTTCCTAGACACTCTCATAATTTCAGACCATACTACTAAACCTTCTTTCACT
>JABUQX010148310.1:2500-15000 GCA_015478945.1 Trachelipus rathkii | reverse complement strand
TATATATATATATATATATATATATATAGATGAAAAATACAGAAGCTAAGACTCTAAAATCCTCGTCCTCAATCCGCGAATGGTGATTTTTACTATCGCATCCGCGAGATGATCAAAAATCTGCATCCATCCCATCTATAGTAAAGACATAAAGATGCGCAGGCGCAGTGCAACACATGACAAACAAATATATTTCAGTTTCGGAAACAAATGTATAACCAATTATGACGCAAATTATTTTCATTTTTATTATAAAACAGCCATTTTAAAATTAACAGTTTAATACTTTCAATTTCAATAATAATAATAATAATAATAATAATAATAATAATAATAATAATAATAATAATAATAATAATAATAATAATAATAATAATAATAATAATAATAATAATAATAATAGTTCTATAATTTTTCGACTCCAACTCCGACTCCACTTGCACAGATTTTCGACTCCGACTCCGACTCCGACTCCTGCACAAATTTTCGACTCGACTCCGACTCCGACTCCTGTAAATTGCACGACTCCACGACTCCGACTCCACGACTCCGACTCCGACTCCGCAGCCTAGTTTTTTTCGTTTTTTTCATTAAATGTATTTTAAAAATGTAAAGAGGCTAATAATGATATTTCACTTGAATATTTCATTTTCAAATATGAGATACTTGAAATTAAACAAATATTCCATTATGATTTATAAAAAAGCAGAACTACCTTGCTCTTATATTTTATCAATTGTTTTCGTTACAATTTACAGTGGGTTGTAGCCTACAGACTGCTGTTTGTAGGCTTCTACTTACTAATTTAACTATGTATTTTACATTTGTATCCTTATAATCATATTTATATTTACACTCAACAAGTAATGTATTGCCTTATTTATATAGAATGAGTCTGAATGGCAAAACTCAAAAGTGACTTAGGGATGCAAATGAAATAATAAAAATATTGGAAATTAAAAAATATACCAAGATTGTAAATGAAGGAGGATCAGTGAATAACTAAATTAATATTTGGCTTTGGAATATCAACTTTTGATTCACTAATCTCACTAGTCCCCACTCCCCAGACCCCAGTCACTACGGACTACTGTGCTGTGACTACTGTCAGGCTCATTATCACTGGGCTCATCAGTGATCAGCCACATTTAATTTTGATGTGACTGATAAGTCTGATATCTCAGTCTGTATGAAGTATCGTGTGAGAATGACAGTGGTGAAGGAGCAGGGGCAGTAACTGGACTCTTAAGCTTAGCTGCCTTAGCATAATCATCTCTCTCAGTTCGTCAGTTGGCAAATTTTCAGAATTTCCTAGTTCTATATGAGCAATAAATACTAGTTTTGCAGCATCTACAACAAAAATTATATTTCATGCGAGGGCCTTTACAACCTTTTTATTTCCTTAAAAATTACAGTCACACGACTTTTTGATGGTATTTCTAAATTCTGATTAAATAATTATAAAAATGTTACTGAAAGCTGAAACAGAGTAAGAAAACATTAATGAAGCCACAAACAAAATATTATGAATATCAAAATTCAGAATATAAAATAAAAATATGGAAAACCCATAAAAATTTTGAACACAAACTCAGGGGCTTCCACCTTGTAGGAAATTGGAACCAAAAAATGTCCAAATTAGAGCATATTTGCTAAAATTTATAATATAATTGTTCAAACATATAAATTCCACAACTTAATTGAAAAAAACAAAAAAAACAAATTTTGACTTGTTTTTTTCAGGCTGTGTTTTTTTCATAAAAAAAAAAAACGTTTTGTTCAGAAAAAAACGAGCTTGTTTTTTTCCTTTCCCAACCCTAATCCCTACACACCTCCATTATTCAATTAAATAACTTAATCACTAAATCAGTTAACTTATTAGGCCGAACGAACATTTGACAGAACAGATATTTGATGGAACGGACATTTAATCGAACTGATATTTAACCGAATGGACATTTGGAAGAAGGGACATTTGACCGAAATGACATTTGACTGAACGGAAATTTGATCGAACGGATATTTGGAAGAACAGACATTTGACCTAACGAACATTTTACCGAACGGACATTTAACTGAAGGAACATTTGGCAGAAGGGACATTTGACCAAACGGATATCTGGCCGAAGGGACATTTGACCGAACGGAAATTTGGCCGAAAATGTAAATAAAGTTATAAAACTTTTAAAAAAAAAAAAACTTTTGAAAAGCTAACTCCAAACCTAATGACTTCGGTCAAAAAATGTTCGGACACGAAAATTATGACCTGTAATCAGGTTTTGATATCTTTTTTACTCATTATTTCCCTTCCATTATTTACAAGTTTGAAACGTTGAAGTAGTAGTAGTAGTAGTAGTAGTAATAGTAATAGTAGTAATAGTAATAATAATAATAATAATAATAATAATAATAATAATAATAATAATAATAATAATAATAATAATAATAATAATAATAATAATAATAATAATAATAATGTGTTTCGATCTTTTTAATATAATTTCTATTGTTTGAGGAATTTTGTTAAGAACTTCTGCCATTAGATTCTTCCCCATAGATAAATATTTATATATATATATATATATATATATATATATATATATATATATATATATATATATATATATATATATATATATATATATATATATATATATATATATATATATATATATATATATATATATATATATATATATATATATATATATATATATATATATATATATATATATATATATATATATATAGAAAAAAATATATAAATATAAATCTTTATATATTTTTACATATATATATATATATATATTCTCTCTCTCTCTCTCTCTCTCTCTCTCTTCTTACTTCCCTCTTTAGCTTTCTTCTGTTCTCCAACATTATTTTGTTTTTCTTACATTCTTTTCCACCTATTTTAACCTCATAAAGAGTTGTTAATAAATTGATAAAAAGGTAATAATAATAATAATTATTATTATTATTATTATTATTATTATTATTATTATTATGTATGTGTGTGTGTGTGTGTGTGTGTGTGTGTGTGTGTGTGTGTAAATCCCCTTTATTCTGGCTAGTATTCTATTTTAGTATTTGTGATTATTATTAATCTAATTACTTATATTATTTATTACTATTGTTAATTAAAATTAATATTACAATATTGTAAGCAGTAAAATTTCATGTCTGTATTAATTATCACTGGTCAAAAAAAAAAAAAAAAATTCTGGCATGGACTTTTCCAGCTGTTTTATACTAGTTCGAGAGTGCTGATTCCAAATCTGATCTGAGATTTGTTCTATCACCTCCCATTTCTATGCAATCGGCAAACCTTATTTTCATGGATTTTACCCGAAATTAACATTTTGTCAATGATGATTGCAAGTTGTTGCGAGTCAGTGACTGCTTTAGTGATAAAGATGGTGTTGATATTATATTTGGACAATAGTGTGTTTATTAATATCATTTATGTACATTTATAATTTTATTATATTATTACATATTACAATCATTTTATGTACATATCACAATTTATGTAATAATTTTCATTTGCAGGTTATGATCTAACAATGGCTATAACATCCGAAAGAAGAAGATGCCGTAATGACACACATATCTTCTGTTACATCTGTTGGAGTTTAACTTTGCAGGATCAAAGGACCAACATTAGTACCTTTGTCAAGAGGGTGTATTTGGCCTACTTTAAAGTAGGACTGGGAGACAAGACAAATATTAGGCTCTCTAATATTGCAAAAATGTGTGTTATAGTATTGCGGTCATGGTCTAAAGGAAGAATGCTGCTAAGATTTAGTGTGCCAATGGTTTGGAGAGAACCAACAAACCATTTAGATGACTTACTTCGGTCTTGTCAATGTGAAAGGTCTCAATAAGACAAACAAACACCACTTACAATATCCAAATATCCTTCCAAACGACCAGTTGAACACTGAGAAAATACCTGTGCCTGTAACTGAGCTACCGGAGTTTGATGTTGAAAATATCAGTTAACCTTCTTCTACTGATGATGAGATGATGCTCTGACCGAATATACGCCATCTGTTACAGATTCTGATACAATTGCTCTTGTAATTACTTCAGGTTGAATGATCTGGTAAGATTTGCATTTACCAAGCAGACTGATTGTTGACTTCCAGGCTGAAAAAGAAAGGAATACTCAGACCTGCCCTAGTATCTCCTTTTATCGTAACAGAGAAACGCTCTGCAAAAGTACTTCCATTCAGATGGTCAACGTGTGTTTGTGTAATGATGTTGAAAAAATTCTTCTATAATATGGGACTGCTTGCATATTGATAAGCAGTGGAAATTTATTGACATTAGTAAGTTTAAATGTGTGTTGCACAACAATCTATATGGTTTAATCCCACTAGGACACTCTTTACAAATGAAATGAAAGTATGCCAACATCAAGAAAATTCTGCATAGATTGCAATACCATCTTCATATGGTTAATTTGTGTGGATTTGAACATGATTAATTTTCTGCTAGGGCAGCAAGGAGGTTAAATAACCTTGTTTCCTGTGCTACTGGGACTGTGGGCTACATTAGAACACTGTTTGACAAAGACCTGCACCAAGAATCAGTTTGACGCCCTGGTGACATCAAGAATGAGCCTCTGCTTGATAGGAATAAAATTGTATTTCTCCCACTGCACATAAAAACTTGGATTAATGAAGCAATTCGTCAAAGCTCTTGATCACACTGGAGTCTACTTCAGCTATATTTTTTCAATCTTTCCAAGTCTCAGTACCGAGAAGATAAAAGAAGGAATATTTGATGGCCCTCAAATAAGGAAACTCATCAGTGAGCCACACTTTGTTACAATAATGGCTGCGGCAGAGGCTAGAGCTTGGAATGCATTCTCTGATGTGGTACGGAATTTCCCTGGGAACAGGAAAGCGGACAACTACCGAGAGATTGTGGAGGAGCTTACTCATGAGTTTCCAAGCACTTGGATGTAGAATGAGCATCAAAGTTTACTGCTTACATTTGGACGATTTTCCAGAGAACTTGGGTCACGTGAGCGAAGAGCAAGGCCAACGCTTTCATCAAGACATTAAAGTTATTGAAGAACGTCACCAAGGCCGATGGGAAACCAACATGATGGCAGATTACTGATGGTCCTTGATGAGAGACATTCTACAAGCTGTACATCGGAGATGGTCAAAGAAGAGGTCGTTTATGCAAATGTAACATCACTATTGTCAACATTTTTGTACATATTTTACTTAATTTCACATGTCAATTCCAAAATGGTAATAAGCATTCAATCACATTTATATGCATTCACTATCACAACTTTGTGCTACGGATCATTAAAAGTATTTTTCACTACTATTGTATATTGTATCTTACCTTATTCTTATCTAAGTCTGTTCAGATATTCAAAAAGTGATCATAAATTTGCTGTTTATTTGAAAATGCAATATGTGATATCTCAAAAACCTGATGTGATAGACAAAACCCGATGACAGATTTGGAATCAGCACCGCAGAATTACCTTAAAACCGCTGGAAAACCTTATGCCAGAAAAATGTTGTAGACCAGCGTTATTTAGGACTCCAACCAAGGAAACTACTGTTTCCCCCCCCCTTTCCAGAGCAGTGAACAGTTTCCTTATTAAAAAAGATATTTAGTAGCATAAGACCTCCTTTATATATTATAAAAATCTCTCTCTCTCTCTCTCTCTCTCTCTCTCTCTCTCTCTCTCTCTCTCTCTCTCTCTCTCTCTCTCTCTCTCTCTCAATAAAAACAATTTAATTTTTATTTCATTATTGACTACGTTAATCAATAACTTATTTATATTTTAAATGTATTTATTTATATAATTAATAACAAATTAATATAAAAATTTAATTCCATTTTCTTCTAAATTATTCATTTAGCTTTTATTTTTTATATTTTATATATTTTTAATATTTTTATAAATATATTTTTGTTTTACTGAATAAATTAAATAAAAAAACTAGAAAAAATAAATAATAAATTACTGATAGAATAAATAAAATAAATAAATCAATCAAGAAGTCAAATATATCAATCAAACCTTTCCCTTTTCATCTTAGAAACAAAAAAAAAAATTATTTCTTTTATTTTTGGCCAATAAATAGTCAAACTGCTTTATGGTGGTAAAATTCTAGCTCTATACTCTATACTCTATACTCTATACTCTCTATCTATCTCAATCCCTATGTCTCTGTCTAGGGTGCTCATGTTCGATTTATCTACTCTACATAAATATATATATATACATTATGTATATATATATTTATACTATATTATATATAATATATTATATATATAAATATATATATATATATATATATATATATATATATATATATATATATAACTCTTATAAGTGGTTGACTCCAGGAGAGAAAATCAATAATTAATGTATGGTTATTTTATTAATTTTAGGGTAAATACATTAACTTACGTAACTAACCTAATCTAACCTAAACTAACCTAACCCTAACCTAACCAAACTTAACCTATATTAACCTAACCTAATTTTGAATTAATCACTTATATTAATCTATATATATATATATATATATATATATATATCTCTACTCTATATATATATATATATATATACTATATATATATATATATATATATATATATATATATCTATATATATCTTTTTATATATATATATTTATATATATATATATATTTATATATATATATATAATATTATAGTTTTATTATTAATATTTATGAACATTAAACTTCAGTGATGTTCCACTAATACTAACCTAACTAGCTATTCTTAAATCATTTAGAATACCTAACCTAAGTTACACCTAACATAATTTAACATTTTGCAATCCACACTTGCAACACAACGATACGATATTTTACTTTATCTTATCTCACCAATATATATATATATATATATATATATATATATATATATATATATATTTTTATATATATATATATATATATATACTATATAATATATATATATATATATATATATATATATATATATATATATATATTGCTGCAGTTTCAGACCAAGACAGCCATCGTTCATTTTTTTAAGCCTATCAATTTCGGTATTTGCTTGGATTCTTTTCAATCTACAAATCTTTTTCTCATTTTTATTATTGATATGTATTCCAATAGTAATCGGCCTTCATCGTAACGCTTCATCTACCTTGGTATCCTCTCCATCACTTTGATGTCCTGGTGAAAATTTTCACCTTGTTCCTCACTCACAGCTCCCAAATTTCAGGAAAGTAATCGAGATGGGAATGGAGGAAATGTACTTTTAAGTTCATTAGTCAACCTAAAGTTTGAAATGCTCTCAACATTCGTCCGACGATCTCCTTATAGTTAGAGTCCCTGTTGTTGCCCAAAAACTTCTGCACGACCTCTTTGAACGCTGGCCAACCTTCTTTCTGAGGATCTGTCATGGTCTTAATAAACTCATGGTTATCTATAAGCCTTCTAATGTCCTGTTCTGTGGATACACCTTCCTTCAATTTTGTCTCTGATAGACCTGGAAACTTGGAACACAAGTATTTGAAACATTTTCCATCTTTCGGAGGTGATTTCATAAATTGCATCATTAATCCCAATTTAATGTGGAGTGCTGGTAGTAAAACTTTAAGGGGAGGTACTAAAATTTCTCGGATGACATTTTTTTCACCGACTATAAGCTCCCTTGGCTGCCATGTCTTATCGACTATCCCATAGGCATAGGTAACAGAGGCATTTGGTAAATCCAGCTTGTTGGCCAAGTAGCATGCACAAGACCTTAAAATCTCCACACACTAGCCATCCGCGGTCTTCATTTTGAGTTTCCGAAGAACCATTTCAAGATTTTCGTAGGTCTCCTTCAAGTGTACCGAATACCGAATGACCTACAGGAATGGAAGGGTAAATACCACCGTTATTGAGTAATAACAAGAATTTGAGAATTAACAAATAGACGCCATTGAGATGAATCATATTAAATTTTGAATTGACCCATTAAACCTTCAACGCCTGTCCAATAAACTAAGTTGTCTAAAAGGGAAAAGTAAGGCATGAAATCCTTTTTCACGATATCCTAATTCCAATGTCTCAATAAATCAAATTTTTCATCTTTCAACTAAATGTATGTAATCTTCGACGCAGGTAAAACATCTTCCAAAACACAAAGTTCCAACCAACCTACCTCTGCATTTAATAACCATTGAATTTGCAATTTAATAGATTTCATTTCTAGCTCCTAGATAGATTTGTTCTAGCCACTATCTAGGTTATATATTTATTTCAAAGCTAGATTTTATTTCTATTTCCAGATAGATATTAATTTAACTCATAAGTATTCCCCCATTCTTTTTAATAATCTCCCTCATATTCTATTATAAAAATATACAAACCATAAAGAAATATAGGCCTCTGGAGGAGGACTCTCTGACACTCTTAAAACTTCCCAGACGAATTTTTGCAAGGAAGAGTCCTCCTCTGGAATTCGTCACGTCCCTTGCCCCGCCGTTTGCCTCGCCCCTTGCTCCTCTCTTCCCCCTACACCCCCAACCTCCCCTTAAAGTCAAAACTTATTAACCTAAAAGGGTTCCAGGCTCGTATCTTGTCTTAATTAATTCCTCTATTTTTCTACAAGACCAATTTTTATAAATATTTCTCTTTGCCTTTTGCTTATCGTAATTGTTATTTATTATTATTATTATTATTATTATTATTATTATTATTATTATTATTATTATTATTATTATTATTATTATTATTATTATTAAAATAATATTGTAAATAACATTACTGTAATTCAATATTTGCAAATAACTATCATCCCATGTGATATAAAACTTAAATGTAACGTTAGGGAATATAATATTACTAAATTAATATATATATATATATATATATATATATATATATATATATATATATATATATATATATATATATATATATATATATATATATTTGAATTCATGCACAGGACCCACCACGGCCCACAGAGAAGCAACCACCCTGGGTTGAATAATCAACTCAATGGGTGGGTCCTGGCTTATATTTTAAATGTCAAAGAAAAATTGGATGACGAAATTTTTCAGTCGAAGATAAATAAGAAACTAAAAAAAGATGTCCTTATATTATAAATAGTCCTAATAATACATGACAAAATCATATGTTATAAAGAATATTCTTTTCTTGAAGATAAGAGAAAATAATTACTGTTAAAACGGGAGGGTAGGATTCAGATAAGATATGGGATAACCTTTTAGAAGGTGTTATGGACCATAAAGTAGGAAAATGATGACGGCGAATGGGGTTCAGTTGGGGACAATCAATGAAGATATAGTGAACAGATTGAGGGGTATGGCGACGACAAAATTTACAGATGGGGGAAGGTTTAGTGACATATAGTGCCTGTGAGTGATATTGGTGTGACCAATACGGAGGCGTGCAAGCTTATATAAATATAAGAAATATATATATATATATATATATATATATATATATATATATATATATATATATATATATATATATATATATATATATATATATATATATATATATATATATATATATATCTTGAGGTTATAATACCACCAAATATGCCAACAGTGCTTGGGAAATGATCGTAAAAGACAGCTATAAACAAATACATACTCCTATTATCTACTCTTAAGTATTCACCTTCAAACGAAGTACGCGTTCCTCTTCTCATTAAGAATTCAATAGGAAGCAACGCAATAAACAGAATGAAAGGTTTCAAACGAGAATCAGGACTGGAATAAGATGAAGGAAAAGCTATTGAAGAAAACATCAAATCCTTCTTTGGCCTCATAAACCTTTTTGTTTTTCGATTACTCGAGAATTAAATGATTTATTCGAGTTTATTATCATCAACTGATAGCTCTGTTTGATTGTTCTTGCAGATGTTCCAATTGCTTATCTTCCCCTTCAAGAAAATGGAATTTTCAGGAAAGAAAACGAATGTTATTATAAATTTTGGGATTCTCTTTGTTTTGTTTTTTTGTTTTTTGTTTTTTGTCTTTTTTTAGAAACTCTTCATCAAGAGGATGGAAAGAAATAGAGGAAATTTGTATAGGAAATAATCTTTTTGCTTAAGAAATTGTAAAAATTTATTGCTATTATATTATAAATACGCCTTATGAACTTTTGAATTTTTATGTTTATTTTGAAAGGACTTTATATCAGTATAAATTTGTAATAGTTTAAACTTTTAAGTAATAACTTAATAAAGAAAATATTATATCAACCTCTTGGCTAGATTGTATTTCTAGCTGCTACCTAAATTGTTTCTAGTCGTTAAATATCTTTTATACCCTTTCAAGAGAGATTACAAGAAAAAGAATTACCAAGTTACTAACGACAGACAAGATTTTAATTGTTTGTTTTCGAAGAAGGAGTTATAGTTGTATGGAAGATTATGTCTAGTAGAGAGATGAAGGAACTGATTTATTGAGGCATTAAAAACAACCATGCTTCCTCTACTCGGAGGACGGGGGGGAGGGGCGACTTCAAATTGAAAGTAATTATATAATGAAGGGTGAAATCATCAATGAATAAGTTTTCAGATAACAGAAAATAGATAATTAAAAAAAAATAAAAAATAAAAAGGTGTTGAGGGTAATATAGAATCTTGAGGAATACTACAAATGATATATTTAAAAGATGAAGGTTGTCCTTGAGGAGCAGCTGCTATAAATAGACTTAAAAGCAAATCTGAGAGAAGAATTAATACTAAAATTTTGAAATCAAAGCCTTGCGTCGATTATATCAAAAGCTTCTTCAATGCCTTGTGCCGATTATATCAAAAGCTTTTTGATACGTCTATCGACAGAGCAAAAGATTTACCGAAATGTCAAAGGGCAAAGGAGCAAATGTCGAAGAGGGAAGGAGCAAATGTCAAAGAGAAGTAAAAGATCAAAAGTAGAAGAACGTTTCTTTCGAAAGTCAAAAGATAAGATTTAAGATGTTTCCAATTCCTCCCTTTAAGGAACAGATGTTAAAGAGATAGAGCGATAGTTATTTTCTGCAATATATATATATATATATATATATATATATATATATATATATATATATATATATATATATATATATATATATATATATATATATATATATATATATATATATATATATATATATGAAATGGAGTAAATATTGAGTACTGAGGAGAATGAAAACCATAAAATCAAAATATTAAATTCGTAAGAAAAATCATGTTTAAAATTTATAGTTAAAAGGATTTACTTATGAATTTAATATTTTGATTTTATCTCCTATTTATTTGTTGTAATCCTCAAGAATTTATACCTAAGGCTCCATTACATATAATTCCTTCTAGCATCTTAAGTTAAATATTTATATATATATATATATATATATATATATATATATATATATATATATATATATATATATATATATATATATATAATTCAAAAATTGGTTAAATAATATCGCCAATATATAATTTAGTAAGCAAATTTAACCCTATTATTAAACCACGAACTAAACTCATGAAATTTAAAACAATAAGATAAAAAAATAAAACGAAGTAACAAATTTACATATATATATATATATATATATATATATATATATATATATATATATATATATATATATATATATATATATATATATATATATATATATATATATCATTCTAAGTTTTAAACTTTCCAGTTAATATTTTTCAGGTTTTGCTAGAGCTTTTGCTTTCCTGTAAGATCTGTTGATCATATTTTTATTTTAGTTCTAATCCTTCTCGATTTCTTTTCTCCATTGATTCTCTTTATAATATGTAAATGTGTGATTTGTGTTTTGGTTCCTTCTCCTACACCTTTTCTACTCTCAAATGAAAGGGAAAATATGAGCAAGAATAATCTTTATCTGAAATTCTTCTGTGCATTTTTTTTTATACATTAACACCACCTTTCAAGGGCAGAGCCCTAACATAGGAAGGGGTGTGCTCAATTTGTCTGAGAAACACGGAGTTAATAAGAGTACAGCTCACATTCACACACTCGACCAGTGACAACAATCTAGGGTCTCTCGTTTAGTTGGGCGAGTGCTCTACCACTGAGCTATCGGGCGCTATTTTGGTGTTTGATCCATTGCTTCTTGAATCAAGAACTTAAACTTGAACTAGTGCTGCCTTCTCTTTCTTCTTCACATTAGTTCAGGCACGATGCTATAAATGTCAACTCTATCTTCATTTCTAGTTTATATATTCTAACTTTCTCATTTTACTTTCTATTTTAGCTTGGCATAACTCTTTCACAAGGGATAAAAGGGGACAAGCCCAAATGGTCGAAAGAAAAAAGGGTCGATACAAGATCAAAAAGTTTCCTGTACAGCCCTCCGCAGGGTTTATGATAGGTTAGGTTAGGTTAAGTTAGGTTATTTTAGATTAGGTTAGGTTAGGTTAAGTTAGGTTAAGCTAAGTCTTGTTGGATTCGTTAAAGAAACTGTAAATA
>JABUQX010148309.1:0-2500 GCA_015478945.1 Trachelipus rathkii | reverse complement strand
ATGGCCGATTGGGGGCATTACGTTGCTTATACGCCAACTATAATTGGAGTGAATGCTTTGACTCTGAAGACGCTTCAGCTTCTTCCGTGAAAGGTGGACTGTAATTCGTGATGGGATGGGCAGGTTCATTACTTCTTCGACTAAATCTTTTCTTCTCAAAATCCATGGTTCGATCGTGCTTGTTCCTCTGGCCATTCAGGCTAGAGACAGTGCGTACCGGGTGTGGAAAAATTTTCTTCTATCACTTTTGCTAATTTTCATTCAGCTAGAAACAGTTGCAAGTGGTACTCTTCGACGAGCAAAGCGAACTTTCATAAACGAAAGTGCGCTGACCTCCTTGGCTCTAAAACTGACAACCTTCGGCCTCTTGCTAACAACAACATACCTAACAACTTCTGAAATCATCCTTTTCCTCTTATTCGTTCTGATGGTTCTGTTGCTAATACTCCAACTGAAAGGCCAATCCCTTCGGCCTCCTATTTTCCCACCCACCCTGGACGATTCTGTCATTCATCTTCCTCCTCCTATCTCAGGTGTCCTATGCCTCACCTGTAATTACATTTGATCGGATACATGGGCTCCAGAAATCTATGAAGGTTAGAAGCAGGTGGCCTGGATTGCATCCCCAACGAGTTTTGACGGAGTGTGCTTCCGTGCTGACCCCGCCCCTCGTTCAACTATATTCTATGCCTCAATACTAGCACTTTCCTCAGTGTTGGAAGCGCGCATGTCCAACCTATTCGGAAAAAAAGGAAGCCCGCTGTGTTCCTTCTAACTATCGCCCTATAGCTCTAACTTGTATTCCATCTAAGATCTTTGAAGAAACCCTTCCTCAACTCTCACTTCTTAGACCATCTGGAATCTCATTCTATTTTTCCAATCGCCAGTACGGCTTCCGGCGTTCGAGGTCTACTGCGCGATATCTTTCTTCCTATTTAACAGATTTATGGTTTCCGCCCTTAGGAACTAAGAGGAGACTTGCGTGGTGGCTTACCCAAAGCATTTGACCAGGTATGACACGTCACTGCTCTAGCTCCTCCTTTGGGTTTCCTTCTTTCATTAGTCTCACTTATGTCTAGCTTTCTTCAAATCGCTCAATATTTTGGCTAAGTTGTTGATGTAAGACTTCTTTTTCTTCTTTTCTGTCATCAATAGTGGAAATTCCTCAGGGTTCTGTTTTTATCTCTCCTACTTTATTCCTGCTTTTCATTAATGATCTCCTCACCCGCACATCTAACTTATCCACTCATATGGGATGATTCGACCCTTCATTCTTCAACTCATTTCAATTCTGACCCCTCTTTACTTAGATCTGCCTTTCGTCTTAATCTTCCGATTCTATTCTCGCCGATCTGGATAGAATTTCAGGGTTGGGTAGTCTCAAACTTGTGAAATTTAATTCTTTAAAAACAAAACTTCACCTCTCTCAGACACCTAACTTTCCTATCTCTTTGACGGTTCTCTTGTCTCTCCTGTTGGACATAAACATACTTGGCCTTACATAAACAAAAGATTCTTGAAACCTCGCATCACTACGGTTGATAGGGAGGTATCAAAGAAACTGAGAGTTCTGTTTAGACTGCGAGACTTTTTTCCTCTTCTTTACTTCACCTATACAAGGGTCTCATCAGCCCTTTTATGGAGTACTGCACTCATATCTGGGGGGGGCTCTATTTCACCTGCTTTTGGATAGTCGAGTCAAAGGCCAAAAGGCTTATAAACTGTCCTGTACTTTCTAGTTCACTTGACCCTATCTTTGCTGCGTGATGTTGGTGTTTATCTCTTTCTATAGGCATTGTGAAGTATAAATGCTCTAGGGAACTTTTTCCTCGAGTAACCACTACACCTTACGACACCCCCGTAGCACAAGGGGTGTGCTGTGCCGGCACATGAGTTTTGTGTTGATATTAGTAACTCCCGACTAGTTCGTTGCGGTGCTTCCTTCCTGCCACCTCTGTTCTTTAAATTCTCTTCCATCTTCTGTGTTTCCTACTCACTTTGATCTCCCTCACTTTAAAGCCTGCGTCTATGCTCGTCTGCGTACTTTACATGAATTTTTGAGGCGTTCAAAACCCTCCTTGATAGGGTTCTGCCCGTGAGTGACGGTGACAACTGTAAAAAATAAAAATAATAGGTTCTAATAAGGAAATCATTAAGCTAGCTGAAACCCCACAAGAATGGCATATCCGACGGTGAACCACTTCCAATGCATTTAAATAGCATAACCTAGAGCTTGCTCGCGGACAAAAACAGATTCATTAGAAGTGGAAGCCACCTTTTATCAGCAAACCCCTGGCAACAGCAATTGATAGTGACGATGGTGGCTTTTCAGCAAATAAACCTACTGAATATGAAGAGGATTTGGATATGTTAAACTTTGTAACTTCATGGCCGAAATTGCATTGACATCTCATTCACTGAAGCGGCGCACGAAAAGGAAAGCGTTTTTACCATAAATGCGAAAACGGCTAAACACCCATCCGAAACTGAACGAAGTACG
>JABUQX010148308.1:17500-35000 GCA_015478945.1 Trachelipus rathkii | reverse complement strand
ATTAATGGTGCATATATATATATTATTATTATTATTATTATATATATTATATATATATATTATTATATATATAAAAATATAAATATATATATATATATATATATATATATATATATATATATATATATATATATATATATATATATATATATATATATATATATATATACAATATATATATATATCTGTATGTATATCTTTATGTGAATATACATACATGTGTTTATTATATATATATATATATATATATATATTATTGATACATATATATATATTATTATTATTATTATATATATATATATATATATTATATTATATATATATATATATTATATTATTGGTTATTATTATTACATATACATATTACTATCATTATATATTATATATATATATATATATATATATATATATATATATTATATATATACATAGTATATATTACATATATATATATATATTATATATTTATATATATATATATATACATATACATATTGTTATTGAAGAAGGAAGAAGAAGATATTATATTATATATATATATATATATATATATATATATATATATATATATATATATATATATATATATATATATATATATATATATATATATATATATATATATTATATATATATATTTTCCTAGCAATCAAATATAAACGTAAATAAGAATTCATTTGTATATCATTTTTACTTAATTTGGATAAACTTTTCTTTATTCGTTTTTTTTTTTGTTAAAAAATAAAGTATAACCTTATTTTCAGATAGAGTTTATATATTATAATATACCCTCTTATTTTTTATTGATGAGTTTATGTAAAACTCAAAAAATAAATTAATTTTATACCAGTTTGCAGTTATCAAGAAAATTTGAAATTTAAAAATCTAAAGAAATTTATTATGGAATTTTAAAATATGTGTTAGCACACGTGTATAACAGTATCCAGTAGTGATTTTTCCTTTAAAATCTATTCAAACCATTTAAAACTACATTAAAACCATCTAAATAGAATAAAAACAAAAAAAAAAAAAAAAAAAAAACATTGGTTTATTTTTTTTTAAAAAAAAAAGCAATGGTTTCGTTTTTTTTTAAAAAATCATGTTTTTCCAACTATATATATATATATATAGTTATTATATATATATTATATATATATATATATATATATATATATATATATATATATATATATTTTTTTATATATATCTATATATATATATATATATATATATATAAATATATATATATATATATATATATATATATATATATATATATATATATATATATATATATATATATATATATATATATATATATATATATATATATATATATATATATAAAAACATATATATATATATATATATATATATATATATATATTAGGGTGGGTCAAATATTTGTTTTGAAAACGGTATACACACACATCAGTATCATGGTCTAATGTTATAGTTAAAATTTCAGGGCTGTACAACCTCCCCTACCCCTCGCCCACAGACCTCACTTTTTTTTTACTTTTTGGGGGCATTAAGAAACATATCAACCAATTTCATCCACTACTACGTATCTGTTTTTGATGAAAATTGGTGTATAGGGTCATTTTACCTTGTAAAGCTACTGCTTCAAATAAAAGTGTTTTTAAATGAGTTTATTTTTAATTTAATTTTGCATCCTAATTTACTTTAATTTTCAAAATAAATCAAACCTATTATATATATATATATATATATATATATATATATATATATATATATATATATATATAGACACATATATATATATATATATATATATATATATATATATATATATAGTATATATATATATAGTATATATATATATATATATATATATATATATATATATATATATATATATATATATATATATATATAAATGGAATCAGAAAGACTAGACGCATCTAGTGATGGTTACATTTTGATTCTAGAATGAACAAATGAAAAAGTTCCCCCATTTTAAAAATTTCCATTCCCCTTCCCCTCTTGGTAGGCGAAATCGTTTATGTATATATATATATATATATATATATATATATATATATATATATATATATATATATATATATATATATATATATATATATATATATATATATATATATATATATATACTGTATATTATGGATAAATAAAAAAAGAAAAATCTATAATGTCTATCAGAAGCAAATCATGCAATTTAATTTTTGGATTTCGATGCGAATTTCAGCCTTCGATGACTCCTTTAGAAGCAGATGTTGTAAGGCATTACCTATTTGTCATGAATAGAAAACAAGTACCTTCAAAAGGTTCGGTAACCGCTAAAGATAGTTATAGAATTGTTGCAAAGGACGTGGAAGCAATTTGGGCAAAGTTTTCCTTTCCAACAATAACTCATGAAGGAATAGTTTTAAGAATTCAAAGACTTATAGAATCAGATCTGAAACTAAATAAGACTCCATAAAGCAGACGAAATGATGACTTCAAAGCTGTAGTAAAGTCATATGATAAGATGTTTGACATTTGCACATGCAACTGTTATGATAAAAATCAAAAGAACTGATTGCAGATGCAAAATTAGAATACCTATTATTGAATGGGAATCATTTGTAGGTCAAAAAAGAAAGGAAATATCAACTAGGGCTAATTGATAAAGCAGTAACATGTGCGAGAAGAAAGACGCATGAAAAATTGGAAAGCCTTAGTGGTAAAACTGTTGTAAGACTTGGGAGGGGTAGGGTTTGTTTTAGTAGTAGTAGTACACAAGGAGGAGAAATTTGTGCAACTTCAGCCAACATAGGAATAAACTTTGATGTTATAGAGGAAGATACTATGTAAAAAAAAGAAAAGGGGAAATGATGATGAATATCTTCCAGAATTTGAACTTCTAGAAAATATTCAGAATAGATTTAGGTATAATAATTTAGCAACAACAGCTGACAGGTATTGTGTTAGCTACAGGGCAAATGCTGCTATTGTGAATGCAGCATTATAGGGTATGGGGGATAATGAATGAAAGCAATATGTTGGATAGGAAAAATGTTGTAAGGAAGAGAAAACGTGTTGGCAACATAAATGTCATCAGAAAACTAACTGAATGCATTGGATTCGACGGCAGAAGAGATCATACTAAAACAAAAGCTGGAACTGAATATGAGGAACGCTATGTTGAACGTGTAAACAGCACTTTTGAAGAGATCCCCGAAGATATCGTTAAACAACTTAGCACTGACCAAAAATGTTTGTATGAAATGTGTATTAGTCTATCATCAGGGAATATATCGCCATCATTAGCAAAGAAATCTCCAGGCACCCTTCATCATGCCACATGGCTAACAAAAGCAAACAGGATCTTACTGTTATACGTTTCTACACAACTTCCAAGTAAAGCTATTTAAAATCTTGTAAATATAATAATGAAAGTTTACGAACCAGAGTGGTTTTGGGCAAAGTCTGATCCAAAGGCAACTGATGGAGAGCGAAATTTTGGTACCTGAAGTACCTACTTTAAAATGTAGACAAAAATCATGCAGTGATTATGAAACGTGTGCTAAAAAACAACTCGTAATTTGCTCATCCTGAGAATATATTACTTGCTATGCTAGTAGACACTGAAAAAGAGATAAAAGATTTAGGTATTCAGCGTATTATTGAAGCAAGAAAGAGGGATACCACGGCTAGAGATTTTGAACAACCAAAAGCACTAAACTTTAATGCAGATGATTATTCAAACATGTTAGATTGGAAACACGAAACAGTTACCGAACCACCTGTTGTAAAGAAGTTAACAAATGCCGATCTTCGAAATGTAATAATTGAGCCACTTAAGACTATTTTGTTTCCATGCAACAGCCACGGAGTAGAACATGCAGTACATCTAGTAACACAAGCTTCAGAAGTAAGAATTGGATATGAAGGCAGACACGAGCATATTTTGAATGTAATTTAGTCCCGAAAAAGAACTTCCGGAATTCAACAATAAGGACAATGGACTAATATAATATAATATAATATAATATAATGTAATATAATATAATATAATATAATATAATATAATATAATATAATATAATATAATATAATATAATATAATGTAATATAATATAATATAATATAATATATATATATATATATATATATATATATATATATATATATATATATATATATATATATATATATATATATATATATATATATATATATATATATATATATATATATATATATATATATATATTATATATCTATATATCTCTATATCTATATCTATATCCATATATCTATATCTATATCTGTATATATATATATATATATATATATATATATATATATATATATATATATATATATATATATATATATATATATATAAAGAATATATATATATATATATATATATATATATATATATATATATATATATATATAT
Source organism: Trachelipus rathkii (assembly GCA_015478945.1). NCBI lineage: Eukaryota > Metazoa > Arthropoda > Malacostraca > Isopoda > Trachelipodidae > Trachelipus > Trachelipus rathkii. The sequence continues at coordinate 30,569 of JABUQX010148308.1, read as the reverse complement.
ATATATATATATATATATATAGTAGTTAGGGTCGTCTTTCAGACCTATGACGTCACAGTCGGGGCAGCTGATAAGTCGGCTCGTCAAAGTCGAGGCTGCTGATAAGGAGGCTCGTCTTCGTATGTGATAAGGTATAGTGAAAATGCTCGCATGGTTTATGATGAACTCGGAGCACTCACACCATGGTTTAGTACCCTATCCCCCTTTCTATGCAACTTTTTTGTTTTTGGAGCTACGAGATCGAACAAAATGTGGATTAGTATGTAATCGATGATGGAGAATCGATTCTGATGGTTTATAATGGAATCGGAGCACTCTTAGTATGAGTTAGTACCCTAACCTCCTTTCTGGTTTAGTACCCCATCCCCCTTTCAATACCACTTTTTTATTTTTGGAGCTACGAGGTCGAACATGGTGTCGAATAGTATGTTTTAAGGTATGTCGAGTCGAATACCGTTGCGTTTGAGCCGCTCGGATGAATTGTTACGGTTTTAGAATGCATAAGCAAGAGTTTTTTTTGTGGCCGGCTTACCCTTTACCCAAAACATATCATGACATGTGTCAAACAGGGATCAAACGTTCCAAAAATGAGATCCCCGTGGTTACTTTCCCGAGCGCCATAGTCCCCATTCCCCAGCGTGGGTTCATTTATTTTTGTTTATTCGACTTAAAGGAGCCCTAAGAGCCATACCCTAGCAACGGAGGTGTTAGAGACATCGTATCCTCTTCAAACTTGGCATGCCTTCTTTATATGGGTCAACATAGTTGTACCTAATGTTTCATGGCGCTACGCCCATGTGGGAAAGGGGGTACTGGGCCCCCAAACCTAAAAATGGACTTAGAAGGCTGAAATTTGGTGAGCCATTAGAAGAGAATTAATGAAATAGAGTGCCGATGGAGAAGCATATGGACCGGAGCCGGAGGCGATTGAGGAACCAGATTGGAAAAACATAAGAAACATACCCTAGCAATGGGTGGGTTAGAGACATCATATTTTTTTCAAATTTGTCATGACTTCTTTATAAGGGGTAACATAGTCATAGACGCTGTATCGCGACACTACGCATATGGGGAAGGGGGGGTGCTTGGTCCCAAAACCTTAAAAATGAACATAGAATGCTGAAATTTCTGAGCGGTTAGAAGAGAATAAACGAAATAGAATGCCAATGTTAAATTAAGTGGCGAAGCATATTGGCCGGAGCTGAAGCCGGAGCCGGAGCCTATTGCGGATCCAGACTGGAAAAACCTAAGTAATAGACTTAAAAGGCTGAATTTTGGAGAGTGGTTAGAAGAGAATGAATGAATTAGAGTACTGAGGCTAAGTTAAGTACCGGCTCAAATGAGTCGGTAAGGTGCTGTGCGGTACAGCATCAACAAACATGTACTTAACACTAATATTAGGAAAAATAAGGTAACTTTCCCTATGTTTTTACTAATGTAGAACTCATTTTTGAAGGTTTCATAACCCTGACATGAGTTTGACGGTCTCCCCAGGAAGGGGTCCAATTGAAAAAAGAAGAAAGCATAGAAGAAGACGAAGGAAGATGGAGGAAGGAAAAAGAAGAAGAAGGAAAAAGAAGTCTCGTATGACAGATCAAATGAGTGATTGTAAATGTTGGTGCCGACACCGGTATGGAGCCGGTGCGGTGCCGAGATTGTAAACATTTACTTAACACTTACTTAGTGTGTTTACATATGTTTTCAGTGACGTAGAGCATGAATAACATAATTTCAATACTAGCAAATGAGTCTGAGGATTCCCCCCCTTAAGGGGGTTCCCAACTGAAAAAAGAAGAAAAGTAAAGAGGATGGCATACAAGATAAAGATGAATGAGGGAATGAGAAGAAGGAAAAGAAGAAGAAGTCTCATATGAGGAGTAACTGCGTCAATGTTTGCACCGGTGCTAAAGCCGAAGGCGGAGCCGGTGCTGGAGTTGGAGACAGAAGCAAAACACAGACTGCATATCTATGGAAGTTGGATTAACAAGAAGGAAAAAAAAAGTCTCATGTGTTGGTGTAAAAGAGTCACGACACGAACCGGTACCGGATGCCGGTGCTGGTTCAGATGATGGTGTGGAACTAGGATAGTAAAAGTTAAGTTTTAATAATAATATTGGTCTCCTATATGGGTTATCGATACCGTAGAACATAAATAACACAGTTTCAGAACTTTCAAGGGTAACCACGAGATCCCTAGGGATCCCCTCGGAATTTTTTATTTTTTATTTTTAGGAAAAATTTGTTTCATTAATAAAGTTTCTTGAAAAAACATTTCATTTAAAAGAAAACCTGTTTCATTTTTAAAGTTTATTTTTGAAAAAAACATTTTGCTTTGAAAAAACATTTTGATTTTTGAAAAAACATTTTGTTTTTCGAAAAAACATTTTTTTGAGAAACATTTTGTTTTTGTGAAAAACAACTTATGTTTTCACTTAAAGTTGTTAAAATTTTTAATAAAACATGTTTTTTATCGACCATAAAGCAGTAAAGCAGTAGCACAAGCAGCCTCTAGGGAAACACCCTCCCCATTAAGCTATACTGCTTTACTGCTTTACTGCTTTACATCAAATTTGTACAAGTATTTTGCACAAACACGTCGTAATAATTAGTTCTTTGTAAAAACACAAAACAAAAATAAATTCTTATGTATGAACATAACATAAAATTATTAAAAACATTTTATGTTTTTACTAATTTTTATTCTTCTTAATTAAAAAATATACCAATTAATCATTAGATCATTAGATCATTAGATCAAACTCTAATAAACCACATATACCACCCCTCCAATACCATGACGATCCATTGATTAAGCGAAAGTCATGATTTAGTGATTAAAATCCAAATTAAACTTAATTACTTGAACAACATAACATAAAAATTTCATTTTTTTAAAAACAATATCATCTATAAGTTATTAAAGTCATATTTAAGTTCGAATAAACAACATTACAGGAAAACAGGTCTATGTCAATCACAACAAAATTTATTAAATCTTTTCTATTTTTACTGTTTACAACATAAAAAATAACATACTAATATACTAACATTTGAATAAACATTAGCATTACAAAATTCACTGCAGGGTCGGTCGGTAAACCAGTTACATCACCCATAATGACGCAAACCTGCTTTTTTCCACCATAACTAACATAGTCAGTGTTAATTTTACACTATCAGTATATGATTAAACGTTACAAAATTTATCATAACTCCAACTATCTATCACTTATTTCGACAGACAAACAGCTAAAGTTTTAGCATCAATAGCAGGATACATAACATTACCTGGGGAGTCAGATTGGGGATGAGTAGTAGAGTAGCAGTAGTAGTAGAAGTAGTAGGAGTAGTAGTAGCAATAGTGCAGCAGTAGTATCAGTAGTAATAGGAACGATGATTATCAGAATAAACAGGTTTCTTTCAGCCTCAACCATAGCATTTATACTCATATTACTAGTTTTAAATCCCTTCGAACACGACTTAAACAACATATTTTTTAAATTAAATATTTAAGAGATGTAGAGAAATCGTTTTCACACTTTAATATTTTTTTCCTTTCAAAGAAACACTTTATTTTTTTAAACAACTATAATATTTCGAGTACACCATCTTCTTTTAACCAACCTGAAACATTTATATGTTCTCATTTTCCTTTGTAAACTTAAACTATTATTCGTTTCAAGTTTCTACTGATTTTTATTATAAATATCAATTAACCGCAGATCAATGAATCATAATGCCAATTACCACATATGCCATCTCCTCTCCTGAATACGTGAATCACTGATGTGCGATTAACGTCATGATTGGGCGATTGTGGCCCTAAATAATCCAATCATTTATAAAATATTGTATGAAATTGGTAAAAATATTTTATGTTTAACCAATTTTCTTTCGTCAGTTAAAAATTCGACTTTATGTTTAAAGTCACATTTAAACACATTTTGTAAAACATTACATAAAATAAGTTCTTTGCGATGTTGGTAACATGTTTTAGTCTTTTGTCGCTTAACGTATCTAATATAGCCTGGCGTACGCACTGCTGGTCGATACCGACAAAATACTGCTCGATAGCTGTGGGGTTACCAACATCATCTATTAAAACTTAGTCCAGGCTCACTTTTCCAATATTGTCTCACCAAATCGCAAGCACACATGGTACATTTAACAAACTTTCGCAAAAATTCTAACATATATTAAAATAACTATTCCACATGGCTACAATGTTGGTTTCGTAAATGCTTTATTATAAACAAAGCGATGCATCTCCCCTTTAGTTCCCCTTAAACGAGTTCCTGCTACGCTCGGATCTTTAGTCAGGATGTCATTTATTAGCACTTATTTCCAATTTGGTTAATGTAATTTAGCGTTTCTCATAATCAATACAGTGATTTTGTCAACAATTAGCAATGTCTTCTTCGGGTGCCTAGCTAATCGCCACCATAAAATGGCGCCCCAACGTGGTACGGGCTAACATGCAGCTGGGCTCTTATCTTCGTCGCAATCACCAGCCCGAATATTACCGTCGCTTACAGTGCCAGTACCTACCATGATATGAACATTTGGAACTGTGAATAAGCAGATAACAGCTTGAACCATGGTTGTTCTCACCCCATCCAGTCATCACAGCAGCAGAACTGTCTATCCCCGTTTTTCCATCAATATCAGCATTTGCTAAAAACAGCATTCTTCTAACAATAACCTGGTCAGTATCTACCTAATAAATATACAGCATTTTGAACTATGAAGTGAGGCTGTCTTTTATCAGTGAATCGCATATCAAATAGTAACATCATGTTGAATTACGAATTATCGTTGATATTAACAAAATTTCAACAAATCTAAGAGTTTAGTTAAAAACTTAACCTATCCCCCCGTTTCTAACACATTATCATAAATTCAGTTAACACGTAATATCTAACAAAACTTGTAATTTTCTAAATATCAGTTCCAGAAAACTCAATCCTATCTCGGCTCTTTCCATCATATGATCGGTTTAAAACAGACATCTATCAGTTCTTAACAAAGTATCTCACTATCAGGTTAGCATCTTTGAACTGTGGACTTAGGGCTACCTTTGAAGGCAGGTTTCGCATATAGTCAGCAACACATAAAGATCCGCTGATTAACGCCGATTACAACAAAAAAATGAATCGCCTCAGCAAAATTCAATTATCGTTGGGTTCAACAGTTTTCTAATAGCCGGTATAACCTACCCAGTCCTGAATCCAACAGTCACTTGGCGAGTCCAATCAGCACACGATATTTTCACATTTACATCATTCATTTCATTTTAAACAACATCAGCCAGATACCATGACAAAAATAGTATGTTCTATCTTTTGTACGTCTCATACGCCTTACAAATTAGCGGCTTAACAATACTAGTTATTGAACTTCATTAACATAGTTGTAATATTAAACATATTATCGTATTCTTGTTATGTAGTGTTATAACTGGTGGTTGACTTTTAGTATGTTTGTGACACCAATTAATACACTGTCAAGGTTTGCAGTTGCTAACGTTGGAAACCCAGAGTTCTTCACCATACATAGAATATTGTGTTCACTTTTCACTATGTAATAAAATCTAAAGTGGGTTTCCGCCCGAGAAACCCCAAGAGAGCCACTTCTGAGGTGTGAATCCTGGGCGGGATCACCCCCGAAGGTGGTGCAAGCGGGTTTTGAAGCCTTACCCATCCTTCGGAGGGGTAATGCCCGCTTACACCCCTTCGGGTGATCCCCATCTGGGATTTACACCCTTTCAAGGTGCCCCTGGGGTTTCTCTCGGGTGGAGATGTGTTGCTGTAGGTACTTTATTACATAGTGAAAATTAATTTTAGTATCCTATGTATAATGAGTGAAGGAGAAGACCTTAGAATACAGTTGGGTTAACGTTAGTATTGCTAGGTATGATATGTTTAGGTGTGGGTATGTTTTCTTCGAAAGGAATAAACCATATTATGTATTAAGTTGGCGTGAGTACGATAATATGTTTAAGTAACATAGCGGTGTTAGTAAGTTCGAATAACCCTAGTATTGTTAAGCCGGCTAGTTTGTAAAGGTGTATGGGACATTTTTGAAGGAAATGATTAGAGTTATGTACTATCTTGACATGGGTATGTAACTTTACTTACGTTAAATTTATTTTTTAACGTAAATGAAAAAATGTAAATGTGAAAAATATCATGTCTTTGATAGGTTGAATACATTGCTAATTTAAGTATTTTATTCGTAGTTCAGGGTGTTTAGATCTGTTAGGTTATACCGGCTTTGTTAGAAAATTATAAGTTTTGTTAGATATTACTGTGTTAACTGGTTATGATGTGTTAGAAACGGAGCATAGGTTAAGTTTTTGCTGAATAATGTTAGATTCGTTAGAGAATTTTGTTAATGTCAACGTTAATCGGTAGTTCAACATGATGTTATATTTGATATGCAAGCCTCTTTGATGAAGATAGCCTAAGTTCACAGTTCAAGATGCTTGTATATTTGGTAGGTAGGATACTTTGTTAAGGACATTTGATAGACAATACTGTTTTAAATGCCGATGATATGATGGAAAAACAGGGATAGGTTGAGTTTTGCTGTGTGATGACTTAGAAAATTATAAGTTTTGTTAGATATTACTGTGTTAACGGGGGCATAGGTTAAGTTTTTGCTGAATAATGGTAGATTCGGTAGAGAATTTTGTTAATGTCAACGTTAATTCGTAGTTCAACATGATGTTATATTTGATTTGCGATACACTTTGATGAAGATAGCCTCAATTCATAGTTCAAGATGCTTGTATATTTGATAGGTAGGATACTTTGTTAAGGGTATTTGTTAGATAATACTGTTTTAAATGCTGATGATATGATGGAAAAACAGGGATAGGTTGAGTTTTGCTGTGTGATGACTTGATAGGTTGAGAGCTTATTTATAATTCCAGCTGTTAATGTCTTATTCATAGTTCCATATATTAGTATCTATGGTAGGTTATAGCACTTTGTAAATGTTAGATATGTTGGTAATGTTCAGTTTCGGTGGGTTATGACGAATAAAGGTATACATGTTAAGCTACCTTGTTACGTTGGGAATGTAATTTTATGTTAACAGTAATGATTAGCTAGGTACTTGAGAGACATTGCTAATTATTCATAGAATCATATGTTAGTTATGAACTGCTAAGTTACGTTATTAGGTTAGATAGGGTCTTGGTATGATATTTGGATTTAAAATGACACATCCTTGTTCGTGACAGCGTTTTTATTCTAATCTATTGAAATTTGGGGAATAGCGGTTGTATCGATGATTAGGCAGTGTTGCTTTGTTTATAAAGTAAAAATTGTGAAATAACATTGGTAGTTAGTGTGATAGTTATGTTAGGTTATGTTAAATTTTTGCAAAGTTTTGTTAAATATTACCATGATAATGTAAAAATAACACTGATTTGGTGGAACAATGTTGGAAAAGTGGAAATAGTTTAAGTTTTGCAAGATGATGTTAGCTATTTACAGCTATCAGGCATTGAATTTTTGTCAATGTTAGCGAATTATGCGTACATAAGGTATGTTAGATACGCTAAAAACATTAAAAGACTAAAATTTATGTTGTAATCATAAAAAAAGAACTTTTTTATGTAATGTTTGTATCTCATTGATATTTAAATATTACTTTAATCACTTATAGTAGATATTTTTAACAGACAAGAATAAAAATTGGTGCCAACATAAAATGTTTTTACCAGTTTTATGCAATGTTTATAAATGTTTAAGTTTATTTAGAACTTTAATCACTTATTCATGACGTTAATCGCTTAATCAATTGGTCACGGAGATTGGGGAAGGGATGGTATATGATTCATTGATCTATTGATTAATTGATATTTTTACTTAAAAAAATCAGTAAAAACTTAAAAACAAAATGAAAATATAATAGTTTAAGTTTACAGATAAAAATGAGAACATATAAATGTTTCAGGTTAAAAGAAGATGGTGTGCCCGAAATATTATAGTTAACGTTTAAAAAAAATAAAAAAGTGTCTCTTTGAAAAGGAAAAAAATATTAAAAGTGTAGAAAACGGAATATCTCCCCATCTCTTAAATGTTACAATTTTAAAATATATTTGTTTAGGTCCGTGTTCGAAGTTTAGAAAACGAGTAATATGAAATATATATGTAAATGGTTGAATAGAAAAGGGAAATATATTTATTAATGATGAAAATCCTTCGGTGTTTCTACCACCACTACACTACTACTACTACTACTACTACTACTACTACTACTACTACTACTACTACTACTTCTATTACTACTACTACTGTTACTGCTCTCTCCATCTCCAATCTGTCTCCCCTTCAGGTAATGTTATGAATCCTTTATTGATGTTAAAACTTTGTTTTGCTGACATTTATCTGTCGAATAGTGATAGATAGTTAGGTTATGATAAATCTTTGTAACGTTTTGTTAGATATTACTATGATAGTGTAAAATTAACACTGATGTGTTAGAGTTATGATGGAAAAAAGTAGGTTTAGGTTAAGTATTATAAGGTGATGCTAGCTAGTTTACCGGTATTATACAGTGAATTTTGTTAATGCTAGCTGTTTATTCATATGTTAGGTGTGTTATTTATGTTATTTTTATGTTGTAAACATTAAAGGATAGAAAGATTTAATAAATTTATGTTGTGATCGTACATAAGAAATGGTTTTCCTGTAATGTTTGTTTAGCATTGGTACTTAAATATGACTTTAATCACTCATAAATAATATTTTTTAAAAAAATGAAATATTTTTATGTTACGTTGTACAAGTAATTAAGTTTAATTAAAGTTCTTATGTATGAACATAACATAAAATTATTAAAAACATTTTATGTTTTTACTAATTTTCATTTTTTTTAATTACAAAAATATACCAATTAATCATTAGATCATTAGATCATTAGATCAAACTCTAATCAACCACATATACCACCCCTCCAATACCATGACGATCCATTGATTAAGCGATTAAAGTCATGATTTAGTGATTAAAGTCTTAATTAAACTTAATTACTTGTACAACGTAACATAAAAATATTTCATTTTTTTAAAAAATATTATCTATGAGTGATTAAATAATTTTATGTTATGTTCATACATAAGAACTTATTATTATTTTGTGTTTATAGAGACTCTGTACTTGCCCAACCCTAACCTTTTACAGCAAAAATAAAAAATTTCACTTTTTTTATTACTCTAATTGTTAGAAAATTCCTTCCTCTACATCATGGTGTAATTTTTTTTTTTCGAAATTCCGAATGATTTTTAAGATACAGGATATTTTTTATAGGGGTGTCAAACTAAAAATTTCATTTCCAGGTTTGAAATTCAAATTTAACTTTCCAGGATCTTTCCAGGTTTTATTCACATTTTATAATAAAGTAAATTTTTCCTTTTCGCTAACACAACCCAAGATCAGGCTCATTCTCAATCATATAAATGTAGTCAGAGTTGGAGCCAGAGCCAGAGCCGGAGCCGGAGCCGGAGCCGGAGCCGGAGCCGGAGCCGGAGCCGGAGCCGGAGCCGGAGCCGGAGCCGGAGCCGGAGCCGGAGCTGGAGCCGGAGCCGTAGCCGTAGCCGTAGCCGGAGATAGAGCCGAACAACAAATATTTTTAAAGAAATTTTTGCAGATGAAAATATATGCAAAGATGGAACTGCATAATTTTGAAAAGGAGCCGGAGCCGGATCCCGATCCGGAGCCGGAGCCAGAGCCAGAGCCAGAGCCAGAGCCAGAGTCGGAGCCGGAACCGGAACCGGAACCGGAGCCGGAGCCAGAGCCAGAGCCAGCAGAGCCGGAGCCGGAGCCGGAGCCGGAGCTGGAGCCGGAGCCGGAGCCGGAGCCGGAGCCGGAACCAAATTATAATTTTTTTTAAAGAAATTGTTTTTGCAGGTAAAAATACTTCTGCAAAGTCGGAGCTGAACTATTCTGAAATGGAAACGGAGTCGGAGCCGGAACTTAATAACAAATATTTATTAATTTTCCAGGTGAAAACAATTTTACAAGGTTGGAGCTGAACAATTTTGAAAAAGAACCGGAGCTGGAGCCGAAGCCGCAGCCGGAGCCGCAGCCGCAGCCGCAGCCGCAGCCACAGCCGCAGCCAAAGTTGGAGCCGGAGCCGGAGCCGACGGCGGAGCCAAAGTTTATTTAAAAAAAAAATTATTTTTGCAGATAAAAATACTTCTGCAAAGTCGGAACTGAACTATTCAGAAATGGAAACAGAGCTGGAGCCGGAACTGGAGCCGGTGCCTGAGTCGGAGCCTGAGCCTGAGCCGGAGCCGGAGACTGAGCCAGAGCTGGAGCCAAATTATAACTTTTTTTTTAAAGAAATTGTTTTGGCAGGTAAAAATACTTCTGCAAAGTCGGAGCTGAACTATTCTGAAATGTGAAACGAAGTTGGAGCTGAAGCGGGAGCTGGAACCGGAACCGGAGCCGGAGCCGGAGCCGGAACCGGAGCCGGAGCCGGAGCCGGATCCGGAGTCGGAGTCGGAGCCTTAGTCTGGAGGCGGATCTGAAGAAATTTTTTTTAAAGAAATTGTTTTTGCAGATAAAAATACTTCTGCAAAGTTGGAGGTGATCTATTCTGAAATGGAAACGAAGTCGGAGCTGGAGCCGGAGCCGGAGCCAAATTATAACTTTTTTTAAATAAATTGCTTTTGCAGGTAAAAATACTTCTGCAAAGTCGGAGCTGAACTATTCTGAAATGTGAAACGAAGTCGGAGCTGAAGCCGGAGCTGGAGCCGGAGCCGGAGCCGGAGTCGGAGTCGGAACCTTAGTCTGGAGGCGGTTCTGAAGAACAAATTTTTTTTCAAAAAATTTTTTTTTGCAGATGAAATTAATTCTATAAAGTTGGAGCTAAACAATTTTGAAAAGGAGTCGGAGCCGGAGGCAGAGTATAAATTTTTTAAAGGAAATTGTTTTTGCAGATTAAAAACTTCTGCAAAGTCGGAGCTGAGCTATTCTGAAATGTGAAACGAAGTCGAAGCTGGAGTCGGAGCCGGAACCGGAGTCGTAGCCGGAGCTGAAGAACAAATTTTTTTAAAGAAATTTTTGTGCAGAGCAAAGTAATTCTTTAAAGTTGGAGCTGAACAATTTTGAAAAGAAGCTGGAGCCGGAACCGGAGTCGGAGCCGGAGCCGGAGCCGGAGCCGGAGCCGGAGCCGGAGCCGGATCTGAAGAACAAATTTTTTTCAAAAATTTTTTTGCAGATGAAAGTAATTCAACAAAATTGGAGATGAACAATTTTGAAAAGGAGTAGGAGCCAGAGCCGGAGCCGGAGCCGGAGCCGGAGCCGGAGGTAAAGTATAAATTTTTTTTAAAGAGTTTTTGCAGGTTAAAATTCTGCAAAGTCGGAGCGAACTATTCTGAAATGGAAACGAAGCCGGAGCTGAAGCCGGAGTTGGAGCCAGAGCCAGAGCCGGAGTTTATTTTAGCCGGAGGAGCTGAAGAACAAATTTTTTTTTCAAGATTTTTTTTTTACAGATGAAAGTAATTCTACAAAGTTTGAGCTGGACAATTTTGAAAAGAAGCCGGAGCCGGAAGCAAGGTATAAATTTTTTTAAATTGTGCAGATAAAAATACTTCTGCAAAGTCGGAGCTGAGCTATTCTGAAATGTGAAACGAAGTCGGAGCTAAAGCCGGAGCCGGAGTCGGAGCCGGAGGCGGACCTGAAGAACAAATTTTTTTCAAGAAATGTTTTTTGCAGATGAAAGTAATTCAACAAAGTTAACGAACACGGAAAAGGAGCCGGAGCCAGAACCAGAGCCAGAGCCAGAGCCAGAGCGAGCCGGAGCCGGAGCCGGAGCCGGAGGCGAAGTATAAATTTTTTAAAGATAATATTTTGGCAAGTAGAGAATGTGCTCTAAGCCGGAGCTGAACTATTTTGAAATAGATAAGGAGTCGGATCGGTTCGGTGCGGTGCAGTGGAGCGGAGCTGAGCGATGAGTATAACTAGGTGTGGTGCTGTGAGTGGTGCGCTTTATTTAGGTGGGGTTAGGTGCGTAATAATATCATTTACTTTCTGGAAAATAAAAAAGTCATTCAATCTATTTAGGCGTTTTTCTCAAAATCACTTTTTCCCCATATCAGCTGACAAGAAAATTCATAAAAACGACTGGCCTATAGTGTTGGAAATTCTAGGACCTTATATATATATATATAAGATATAAGAGTATATATATATATTATATATATTATATATATATAGTTATATATATATATATATATATATATATATATATATAGATATAGCATATATATATATATATATATATATATATATATATATATATTATATATTATATATATATATATATATATATATATATATATATATATATATATATATATATATATATATATATATATATATATATATTATATCAATAGGAATAAGTTATATATATTTATATATATTTATATATATATATATATATATATATATATATATATAGAGAGAGAGAGAGAGAGAGAGAGAGAGAGAGAGAGAGAGAGAGAGAGAGAGAGAGAGAGAGAAAGAGAGGTGAAGATTCTCACGATGTTTTATTCAGATTGATAAATGTGGGTTGGTGTCAGACAAGTTTGAAGTGATGACCTTGAAAAAAATTTGAAATTTTGAAATTAAAATTAAATACTTGATGTTACCAATTTTTTTTATTGCGTTTCAAAGACAAATGATTATATCTTTTTGATCACATTTTATTCTAAAACTTTCGTGAAAAAAAATTATTGAAATATCTTAAAAAATAAAGTTTTTATATGGTTTTCAGTTGAAGTACTAAAAATTCAGAACTTGCCCCATCTACCCCCCATAAATTCCAAACGGCTCAGTCTATTGAAACGAAATAACCAAAAATACATAGAATAATAGTTCCTCTTTAAATAAAAAGTTCTCTTTTCAAGATTAGTAGAAAATGTAATTTCGAGTACAGAGTCCCTTTATACAAAGAACTAATTATTACGACGTGTCTGTGCAAAATACATGTCCAAATATGATGTAAAGCAGTAAAACAATACAGCATAGCCTAATGGGGAGGGGGTCCC
>JABUQX010148308.1:7500-10000 GCA_015478945.1 Trachelipus rathkii | reverse complement strand
GATCATGTATAGCCAGAAGGTGCTAGGATGCTTCCTTCATGAGTTACCCCACTCTTTTCTCTAAAGCCTTTCAGCGCTCGACAGTCCTGGCCGTTCAGAATCCGCTCAATGGTGTTCACTCCCAGGCCAGGTGGGAGTCGATTGCGTTATATTAGAAGGCGTTAGGCTGCCTCCTTCTTCTTACGTTAGCATCCCTTCACCCCCTTTCTCTAACCCTTTTTCTGTGATACAGGCACAGCATGTGCCTGAATATTTCCGATACAGAACGATTAGTACATATTCGCCACCGCTGAATCGATTTTCGCCGACCGACCGGATTCATTCCTAACAGTTATTAGCTGATATTACCTCTGGTCTCCCAACATTTTGCCTTCTGAGCGAGTCGAGTTTAGATGGTTTAGTATGCTTTGAGGTATGCCGAGTCGATTGCCGCTATTGCCGAGCAGGCTACCGCCGTGTTTTAGGAACGCAATAACAGCTGCATTGCAGATGGCGTACTCCTTCGTCTAAAACCACATGACGGTAACAAACAGGTAGAATGTTCAAAATAGCATTCTCGTAGTTACCTGAATGCCAGAAATTCAGGCAGCCGGGGAAGTCACGAGGCCAAGAAACGACAATAAATGACATCTTAGCAAAAACAGGTAAAGCATCGTAGTTTCTTTTCAAACTTGGTATGTCTTTCTTATAGGCTGCATGTCACAGCTGTGGCGTCCACGTTCAGTCGCCACGTGGGTCCCGCCCCCTCAAAAGTAAAATGGATTTAGAAAGTTGACTTGGTGAGTGTATAGAAGATCAAATAACATAACACTAACCAATATAGATAATAAGATCACCACCTTCAGAGAGTATTATCAAATGAGGTTCATCTATGCCATAGGTGAACTCACAAGCTTCAGAACCTCGTGAGCCATGACCCCCTTCCTTGAAGGGTCCCCGAGCCAAAGCTTAGAGAAAGACGAGAAGATGGATGTAGAAAGAAGAACAGCCAGCCAGCTGTCCGCATGGTGTCAAATGCTGATTACGTAGTACGCGCCGGTACGGTGGAACCGGCGCGGTGCCGAATTAGTAAAATGTATTAACACTTCGATATTAGTGTAGCTTATATATGCCTTTACAATATAGATCCATTTGAGGTTCAAATCCCTCAAATGAGTCTGAGAACCTCTTCAGGTTTCATTGAAAGAAAAGCGGTGAGGAAGATGTATTATGCTGAATCACGGTTCAACTCTATAATGATCGTAGGTTGGTACATTCAGTAGTTAGCAGTGCCCGCAGTAGTGTTCTCGGCCTGGACGATTATCGAGCCCGCAGGTATACATTGCGCGAACGCCAATATTTTCGTAGTTGTAACGCCAACAGAGCTTTTTGTGTCGTGCTTGCCACCATCTCAGGCTTTCTTTCAAGTACTGTTTTCTGTGTTCATGAAAAACAGTTATTTTGTTTATACTTAGTCTTTCATTTTTTATTTATACAAAACCTTCTTTCACTGTTAAATTTTGTTAAAAACATAGTTTTTCCGTGCCATAATAAGGCAGTAGCGCAAATAGCCCCAGAGGGCCCCTCCCTTCACCCTGGCTATGCGCTATGTCTTTACTGCTTTTATTGTCCCACTGCAGGGCCTTACTGCTCTCAAGTCTCATCCTGAAACATACATCCTGGTGGAAAATAATCCCCATTAAACTTTGAGTATATATATATGCTATATATGGCTATATATATATATATATATATATATATATATATATATATATATACATTATTACATATATGTTGTTATTATTACATATATTACATATTACATATTATTATATTGTTATATCAATAAAGACTCCCTTATTAAACGTCGAATATTTGAAGAGTATGGACGCGTGTGGGCCCTATGTTCTGTAGTCCCGTTATTTCGTTCAGGGACAGGTCTCCTCACAGGAAAACCTTCGTTGGTTAAGATATAAGAGATGGAAATTCTTGAACAGCAAACCGCAAAATAATATGGCGTTACAGCAGCTTATCAGGAAAAATTCCAGAATATAAGATGACTGGTTTAGTGAATCTACTTATCAAATCGTTGATTGGGTCGTGAATGGTCATAAAACACAGTATTAGATGGTTTAATGCATAAGTTAAATGAAGAAATAGCTGAAACGTTTACTGTGTTTTCCCATCATTTAAACATCTCTGTATTTTACATCATCTCAGAACATTTTTGCTTCCAGAATAGTGAGATATATCTTTAAACATTCAATACCTACTATTTTCTGACAGAGAAGAGACATAATCAACAATGTATTTAGCCTCGTCAGCCTATCATTGTTCGTAAGACTTCTTAGTAAAGGTGAAGGCAAAGAGGTTACATCTGAATTCTCATGGTTGTTTAATGCAGCCATCCTAAAAACAGCGTAGAAGGCACCATTTTGTCGCCTTCGAAATTGAACTGTGAGTTCATACCTGAATAATATACCTAGTTGTTACATTACCTCTATAAAAATTAAAAACTGAA
>JABUQX010148308.1:2500-5000 GCA_015478945.1 Trachelipus rathkii | reverse complement strand
ATCACGTGAGAGATCTGCTATCAAGTCAACAATATTTGATCCTTTGACAATTTCATTATCGATAATGATTTGTCCTAATTCATTCCATGATAATTGATCTTTTAAAATATTATATAAAGCTAGTCCCGCTTTGCGACCTCTATTTGGCAAGCTCTCCTCTAGGATATTTTTAAAAGTATCTTCGTTTTTCACATCAGGTATTACCTCCGCAGGTGTAGTTGAATCATCAGGGATTGACTTACTTAATGAGGCATATAGATGTAAGTTTTTAAGATCTATTAATTTCTGTATGGCTTCTTGATATAAGGCACGTTTTTCATGAATGTTAATGTCTGAATTTAATATCCTAAGCACTTCTTTCTCATAATTGTTTATCTGTTCAACTTTGGGATCATGTAAACTTTGGGGTATAGGTTGCAGATATGGTCCTGAATCATTCTGGATATGAGGACTCTGGTGTTGTAATTGTTGATGAATTGCTGGAGAAGGTAACCCTTGTAAGTGCTGTTGTATAGGCTGTATTGTCTGAGGCTGTACTAGAGGTGACGGGTTGGTTGTATGTTGATCAGAATGTGTAGTATTATTATACTTCATTTTCTCATACTCATTATATGGTAATACAGCCACCTTCTTCATTATTCTGATATCCACTTAGTTATTAAAGGGGCTACAACGGAAAAAAGTAACGGTAGGAACACTCCACCTCCTTTCTGCAGTAACTTCTTTTTACTTTTCAGATTTTTTATATTTAGAGAGAGTTTTTTAATGATGCTTCTGTGACGGCGAAGTTTCACCTTCTGAGGTTTGTTTAAAGGAACATTTCCTTTTATAAGATTTAAGCAGACTTCGCATACACACTGGATGAATTTTTCATCATTGCAGATTAGTTTACGTTTTTCAGCTGTTTTCAGTTTTTTAAATTTTTTTATAAGAGGTAAATACTTAACAACTAGAGTACTCATTATTCAGGTATGAATACAGTTTCAATTTCGAAAGGCAAAATGTTAGTGCGGAGCAAAACTCTATACGTGTTTTTAGGATGAAGTTCACACATTAAATAACCATGAGGAACAGATGTAACTTCTTTATATACCTTTAAGAAGTCTTTACGTTGTGATGGAAACATTTGAGAGGCTAATACATTGATCTGATTCATGTCTCTTCTCTGTCCGAAGAGTAGTAGATATTGGGTGTTTAAAGATATATCTCTCATATACTTATTCTGATAAAAAATGTTCTGGGTGATGAAAAATACAGAGATGTTTAAATGATGGGAAAATACAGTAAACGTTTCAGCTATTTCTTCATTTAACTTATGCATTAAATCATCTAATACAATGATTTTATGACCATTCACATTATCCAACGATTTGATGTCGTAGATTCCTTCATGAAACTGAATCACATCTTTATATTCTGCAAATTTTTCCTGATAAACACTGTAACACCATATTATTTTTACTGGTTCTTGTTCAAAAATTTCCATCTCTCTTAATATACTTAATAACAGAAAGGTTTTCCCGCATCCTGTGGGGCCTGATACAAGACAAGTAGCAGGACTACGGAACATAAATTTACACACGTCCATACTCTTCAAATGTTCGACGTTTAATGTAAAGTCTTTATTGGTATATATATATATATATATATATATATATATATATATATATATATATATATATATATATATATATATATATATATATATATATATATATATATATATATATATATATATACTCCAAAGTTTAATGAAGTTATTTTTCCACCAGAATGTATGTTTCGGATAGGACTTGAAACAGTAAAACCCTACAGTAAGACAATAAAGCAGTAAAGACATAGCGCATAGCCAGGGTGAAGGGAGGACCCCCTCTGGGGCTATTTGCGCTACTGCCTTATTGAGTTATAGCTTTAAGGTAGAAAAAATATGTTTTTATTACAAAAATTTAACAGTGAACAAGGGTTTTGTATAAATAAAAATTAAGAAAGTTTAAGTATAAAATAAAATAACTGTTTCATAGTACAGAAAACGAATTACTTGAAAAGAAAATACAAAGTGGTGTAAACACTTTTATTTAAAAAAATATATTAACGTTACAACTACGAAATATATTTAGCGTTCGCGCAGTAATACTGCGGGCGCTCGCGTCGTTTCCGGGCCGGGGCGCGCCTGCGGGCGCGGGGCAACCTCGCGTTCGGTCTTGCCAACCCTGCGATCGTTTTTAGAGAGTTGAAACCGTGATTCAGCATAATGCATCTTCCTCACCGCTTTTTCTTCTTTTTTCAGTAGAAACCCCTGAAGAGGGGTTCTCAGACTCATTTGAGAGTTTTGGGAACCTCAAAAATGAGATCTATGTTATTAAAAACATATATAAGTACACTAATATCAAGATGTTAAGTACATTTTTACTAATTCGGCACCGCACCGGTTCCACACCGGTACCGGTACCAGTACCTACACATACAATCAAGCATTTGAGCCGCCATGCGAGACCTTCTT
>JABUQX010148305.1:0-5000 GCA_015478945.1 Trachelipus rathkii | reverse complement strand
AATGAAAATTAGCGATAGTAGTGTGAGAACGAAAATTTTCCTCTACCAATACGCATTGCCACTAGTCACAAATACGGTCGAACCATGGATTTTGGAAAGGGAAAAGTTTAGACAAAGAAAGAATGAAGCTGCTCACAGAGTCAACGATTACAACCCCTACCTTATCGGCAGAAGTCGAAGTATCAAAGCCCCCAATCAGATTGAATAAAGAGCTAGATGATACACATAAGACAGTACGGAGTTATTGGAAGGGAAACATTGAAATTAAAAAATATAAGGTTGTGGTGAGAAAGGAAGGAAGATGGCTTATTTGTAAGTTCGTATAATAATAATAATAATAATAATAATAATAATAATAATAATAATAATAATAATAATAATAATAATAATAATAATAATAATAATAATAATAATAATAATAATAATAATAATAATAATAATAATAATAATAATAATAATAATAATTAGGGTATTTAAGAATTAACCGGAATGACTAGGAATATGTGCAGGATCTCTAATTAGTTAATCCAGAACATTGAGAATGCTGAATGTTTCGGCCTCCTCCCTCCCTGGATCACTAAAGGACCCCAAATATTCAGTGTTGCGTATTTTGATATATATATATATATATATATATATATATATATATATATATATATATATATATATATATATATATATATATATATATATATATATATATATATATATATATATATATATATATATATATATATATATATACAGTGGCGTATCCAGGATTTTTTTTCGGGGGGGCCAGACAAAAATCGTTTCTTATATATATATATATATATATATATATATATATATATATATATATATATATATATATATATATATATATATATATATATATATATATATTTAGATATATATATATATATATATATATATATATATATATATATATATATATTTAACCTCTGGACTTTATGTTATAAACGGATATGATACTTAAAAATGCTTAGTGTCTAAAAAATTTCAGGGGGACCATGGCCTTGGCCCCCCCCTAAATACACCACTGTATATATATATATATATATATATATATATATATATATATATATATATATATATATATATATATATATATATATATATATATATGCTTTATATATATATACTTTCTTATATATATATATATATATATATATATATATATATATATATATATTACTGCGACAAATTTATGGTCCTTAAATCAACCATGAAAGAAAAATAAATGATTTTTACTAAACAACCTATTTGTGCGTTAGTTTTAAACTATATATATATATATATATATATATATATATATATATATATATATATATACTATATATATATATATATATAGATATATATATACATATATATATATATATATGTATATATATATACGTCGGTTATATTACTGGAGCGTAAATCAAACATGAAGGAGATAAACGAATAATTTTTTACTATACAACCTATTTGTGCATTATTTGAGCTATATATATATATATATATATATATATATATATATATATATATATATATATATATATATATATATATATATATATATATATATATATATATATATATATATATATATATATATATATATATATATATACTGCGACAAATTTATGACCCTTAAATCACCCATGAAGGAGAAAAATAAATGATTTTTTTTACTAAACAACCTATTTGTGCGTTATTTTAAACTATTGCTGTTTCGAAAATATGAAAAATATGAATACCAGCAAAAGAGCCAAACAAAACTTACAAATTGAATATTCAGTTGTTCCGTTTACAAAATATATTTAAAAAATGGTGAGGGTTTAAAAAAAATTTCTTTAAATAACCCTGTTGTAAAATTACTAAATTTTCGTAAATAAACTTTTACCTTTTAAGCAACGATATATGTTTGTGTGCTCGTGTGAAAAGGTATGTGTTTGTGTGTGTGGGTGTGTGGGTGTGTCTGTGTTTATATTAGTGTGCTTGCTCTAATGTGAATGTGTGTAATTCAATGAGCGTTGTGAAGTAACGATAAGAAAGCTGTACATGCCTTATCGCCTCTATTTGCTCAATACGAGACGAAGTGTTATCAGCGTAACCGGATACCCAACCCGAGAGCAGCAACAACATGTTTCACAAGTAACTGTTTAGTCCATAATAATAATAATAATAATAATAATAATAATAATAATAATAATAATAATAATAATAATAATAATAATAATAATAATAATAATAATATAATAATAATAATAATAATAATAATAAAAATAATAATAATAATAATAATAATAATAATAATAATAATAATAATAATAATAATAATAATAATAATACTTATTTAAATTATACTACTACTACTACTACTACTACTACTACTACTACTACTACTACTATTAATAATAATAATAATAATAATAATAATAATAATAATAATAATAATAATAATAATAATAATAATAATAATAATAATAATAATAATAATAATAATAATAATAATAATAATAAAGACATTAATAATAATAATAATAATAATAATAATAATAATAATAATAATAATAATAATAATAATAATAATAATAATTAATAATAATAATATTAATAAACACTAAAATTAATAATAATAATATTAATAAACACTAAAAATAACTAATAATAACAATAATAATAATAATAATAATAATAATAATAATAATAATAATAATAATAATAATAATAATAATAATAATAATAATAATAATAAAATAATTTCGACTTGCGTCATATTCTTCTACTACTTTTCTGTTTCCGGTGCATGTGACGAACCTTACTCCCAGTTATGGAGAGAGAAGGTGGGTAATAACATAATCGGTAATAATAATAATAATAATAATAATAATAATAATAATAATAATAATAATAATAATAATAATAATAATAATAATAATAATAATAATAATAATAATAATAATAATAATAATAAACCTAACAAATAATAGTAGTAATAGCATAGTATACAAATATATACAGTAGATAGAATAGGCCAGTTAGATATGGAAATTGACGGACAAATGGTTGATATGCCGTTATTGAATTGAAAATTAATTAAAATTTTAACATACATATTCGAGAGAAAACCACGCCTTGTTATGCTTGAGTTGAATGTAAGAAACATTGTGATAGGTTAGTAACAAACAAATATCTTTTGACGTTATTATTATGTGGCTGATGAACATTAAATAAATTTTTATTGAATAATTTAGGCAGTTTAATTAAAAAAAAAATCACCATGATAAATACTAAAAATATGAAGAATAAAAACTATACTTTTGTTATATTCAAAGCCGTATTATATTTATTTTACTTTTTTTCCGGAATGTTATCAGCGCCAAATGGTACACGAGATAGTCTGAAAATTATGACATTGTATTGAATGCAGGGTTGGGGATTTTTTTTGGATTTTTTGAGAAAAAAATCAATTTTTGATTTTTTGGATTTTTTGGATTTTTGAGATTCGTGACGTCACGCGAAATATAATTTGTAAACAAACTTTTTTTAAGTTTGATATAGTATTATTTTTAACCCTAGGCCCTAGCTCTGAGTTCAAAATCTTAAAATAGGCCCTATAGACTATGACAAAATGAAAGAGCAACATTAAAGAGTGTTATTTGTAATATTGATGAATATTACATCAGAAATAAAAGAAACATGTTTGAAACATGATCTTTTGTTGACATTTTTATAGTGTAGAAATTTGAAACAGAGTAGCCTTGCTATGATATTATTATTATAATTTTTATTTCTATTGAAGTTAAATCACTTAAATATAAAAAAAAATTAAAATATATATATATATATATATATATATATATATATATATATATATATATATATATATATATATATATATATATATATATATATATATATATATATATATATATATATATATATATATATATATATATATATATATATATATATATATATATATATATATATATATATATATAAACAAAAAATCAAAAAAGCAAAAAATCATGATTTTTTGGAGCAAAAAATCAAGTGAAAAAATCAGTTGAAAAAATCAATTGATTTTTTCTGTGCCATCCCTGACTATATGGTAATATATTTATACTATGGTGATAGCTTTATCTATGCAATATTATTTTCATCGCCATCATCATCTTTCTATTATTATTATTATTATTATTATTATTATTATTATTATTATTATTATTATTATATATATATGTATGTATAAACTTACGACTTTATTATTAACTTCTTCTTCTTCTTCTTCTTCTTCTTCTTCTTCTTCTTCTTCTTCTTCTTCTTCTTCTTCTTCTTCTTCTTCTTCTTCTTCTTCTTCTTCTTCTTCTTCTTCTTCTTCTTCTTCTTCTTCTTCTTCTTCTTCTTCTTCTTCTTCTTCTTCTTCTTCTTCTTCTTCTTGTTCTTCTTCTTCTTCTTCTTCTTCTTCTTCTTCTTCTTCTTCTTCTTCTTCTTCTTCTTCTTATTATTATTATTATTATTATTATTATTATTATTATTATTATTATTATTATTATTATTATTATTATTATTATTATTATTATTATTATTATTATTATTATTATTATTATTATTATTATTATTATTATTATTATTATTATTATTATTATTTAAAAAGCGATAAGGACAAGTGGTTTCATATTAACAGTGAAAATTTAAAGATAGTCAGTAGGGTTAACTACTGTACTTTGATTATTAATATTTTCAGTTATATATATATATATATATATATATATATATATATATATATATATATATATATATAACTATATATATATATATATATATATATATATATATATATATATATATATATATTATATATATATATATATATATATATATATATATATATATATATATAAATATAATATATATATATATATATATATATATATATATATATAAATATATATATATATATATATATATATATATATATATAGATATATATATATATATATATA
>JABUQX010148302.1:0-16074 GCA_015478945.1 Trachelipus rathkii | reverse complement strand
CCTTCTACGTCTTTAATGTATATTCTTATAGAACTAATTTCGGATTTACTTAGAGGTAGATAATGAACATTCGGAAAGGTGATTACCTTAGCAGTAAGGTGCACCACACGTAACAGAGGCGCTGTAATGTTACCTACATACTGATGGGAAACAACATCTGTATAAACGTACGCTAGGCCAGGGCGGCTGAGCATCTCGGAGGGTACATGTATAATGCAGTACTCGGTCTGCGTCGTCTTTTTGTTCTTGCCAAGTTAAGGGTTTATTCTCCACAGAAAGTATAACCCTCTTCAACATAGTAGGGATGTCATGAAGTATATCCAGCTCACCATACCTTTTACGAATATGTTTTCTCTGCCATGGTGATCGCTCGAGAAAAAACGTATCACGGTCTCGCAGGTTTACACTTGCTTTTGATTTTATCTTCATTGGTACGCATATCAGTTTTGTATATCAAATCCTTACACATAATACTCATATCAAAGAGGTCGTTTAAATGACTGAAAATAGCAGGCACCGAAATAAAATAAGACCGTCGCAGAGCAAATTCTTCAATGAAGTATTCTTTTGTAGCAAATGTAGCCGTATTCACCTTTTTGGCAATTGTAGTCCTTTTCAGAAAACGGGTACCTTCCACTTGTAATATAGTTTCAACACATTCTACACTTCTGTATACCTTCATCCAGAATAGATTGGGTGGTAAATTTTCTATGTCTGTATTTAATATCATTTCACATAATCCAACCTCATACTCTGTTCGTTCAAGGTAAACATGGTTAACTAGTTCAGTTGTGAAATCAGCGAGATTATTATCAGGATGTAAATCCAAGGATGCTGAAGATGGTAGAGTTAAATAAAAGTGATCTAACCTCTCCATGATTATAATGTCAACTGATTAATGATTCTTAACTTCACTTGCCTTTATATAAGTATTAAACTTAGCAGGATACCCCATCCATTTCACAAGTACCTGTTTATTTTTTCCTTTTCCTCTAGTAGCTAATATTTTTTCAATTTTATATTCGTGAGTTACAGGATTGAACCTTACTTTTTGTATTTCTTGTTTGTAAAATCCTCCTTTTATCTTTTAATCCTCCAGATAATATAACTTTAAACTATCACGACGGTGCGACCGTATATTGTGAACTTTAAAAACTTCCGTAGTCCAACCGGCTTCATAGCCCTTTCTGAATCTTTCTTCTGTTCGAGATACTCTTACATAATCGTCTACCTTTATTCCTGAATTATCTTTTATTTTGTTTTCTTTTTCGTCCCTATACGATGTATATCCTCTCGTTTTTGACATTTCTAAAGGAGTTGACTTTATAGTTCTATGGTAAGACCTGTTATAGGAATAAGCCAGATCGTCCAGTATATCAATATATTTAAAAGTGTTCATCTTAGTAAAATACCTATGCATGCGCTCTTTAATAGTACGCTGGACTCTTTCAACTATAGCCGCTTTGTTTACGGAAAATGTATTGTAATAGCTTATACCATACTCCCAGAGCAGCTCCTGAAACTCTCGGCCCTTGAACTCCATTCCTGAATCTGTCCAAAATGATTTAGGTGTTCTCCGCTCGTCCTTTATAATTTCAAGTACTGCATTGGCAACTGTAGCTGATCTTTTATCTTTTAAGGGTTTCAACCATAGGTATCTAGAGTATACATCAATAGTAAAAAGCACGTATTGAAACCCCTCATTATAAGAACTATATTTAATCATTTCCGTTAAATCTAATTGCCACACACTATCGACCTGCGGGGCTATGGTTTTCCGTGTAGGAAATTTTTTTCGTACAGGTTTATGTAGAGTAAATGCCTCTTCGCCCTCTAAATATTTTTTTAGCTCTTTTTTCTCAATATCAGGATATCTTAATGCGAATCTAGTGAAACCCCCAAAACTATTTGGTTCTCTCAGGTTGAAGTAATGTTTATCAACTACCTCCTTTGCACCCATGCTAGCTACTGATCAATATGTAAACGGCATATATATATATATATATATATATATATATATATAATAATAACATAATATATATATATATATATATATATATATATATATATATATATATATATATATATATATATATATATATATATATATATATATATATAAAAAATATATATATATATATATATATATATATATATATATATATATATATATATATATATATATATATATATATATATATATATATAATATATATATATATATATATAATATATATATATATATATATATATATATATATGTATATATAATATAATAATAATAATAATATATATATATATATATATATATAATAATAATATGTCGTCGATGAATGATAAAGAGATGGAAGTAAAGATGAGAATGGTAAGTTAAGATAGAGATAAGAATGTGGAGTTAAGATGAAGGTTAAGAATTAGAAGATAGTAAAGATGAGATAGTGAAGATGATAGATGATAAGTAAGATATTAGGATGTAAGATAAAGTGGTGGAAGTAGATGAAGATGATAGAGATATTAGTATTAAGGAGTTAGATGAAGATAAAGAGATATTAAGGTTAGATGAAGATGAAGATGAATGATAAGATAAGATGATAGATGATGATAGATATTATTAGATAAGATATTAGGATGATAGAAGATAAAGATAATTAGATAAGATGAATGATGAATGATAGTGTGTGGGTAGAATGTGGGATGATAAGGTAAGGTAAAGAGAATGAAAGATGTATTAATGTTATATATATATATATATATATATATATATATATATATATATATATATATATATATATATATATATATATATATATATATATATATAAAATATATATATATATATATATATATATATATATCTTCTTATCTTATAATATATAATATATATAATATATATATACACACACACACAAGCCCTAAAATAAAAAGGATAAGGAAATGTAAAAATATAAAAACATTTTATTTACACTGATGCAATAATATTTACACTGAAGCAGTAATATTTACAGTAATAATAATAATAATTAGGGTTATTACTTTAATGCATCTAGAATTGCTTGCGTCGTTTCAACGTAGGATTCTAATCCTACCCTTCCCTCTCCCGTAATGAACATATACATTTCTGCCGCTGATATCTTCAGAGTATGATTTTTATATCGGTCGCCACTCATTTCCTCATTCCAAACTGAAGTAAAACGATTAAGGTCGACGACCTCTATCATCTTAGCAACGTTGTTAGAGTTAAACAAAAAACTGTCACTGTATGTATTATAAACTATTCGAAACGCTGTGTTTATGAGGTCTTCCAGTGTATTCGTATCTTCTAATCTATGTAGGAATTCATCGTTCATCTTTAGGAACAACTCGATGGATTCTTTACCACTTATTGTAACTGTGTGGGCACTTGGTGAGAAAACAGATGTCGCGTTACGGCGCAGCCAGCAGCCTATATGTACGCAGAACGTTTTCATGTAAGGAGAAAATCAGAGTTATCCGTTTGTTATCTTCATGTCCGCCTTGGGATATAGCCACCCCCCATTCATTTAACAAGCTGAGGTTTATGTAGTCTTTAGCTACCCAGTCCGAAACAGCTTCCATGATGACGCTGAGACTTTCTACAGAGATGAACAAAGGCTTATTATAAGCTGGTTGTGGGGATAAGCAGGTAATGTAGCGCTCCCCAGAAGGTCTTCTTCTAAAACGTAAGATAACAGCGCAATGCTGATGCACCACAGACCATGATGCTAACTCACTGATCGTAATATTTCTAACTAGGCACGTCATTTTGGTCGTAACACATTGGGGATAGATACAAAATATATGGTTTTATCAAGGCATGTCGGGTTCTTCATGTGAGCGGGTTGGGGTGCGAAGCCGTTGCCTTGGGTTTGCCTCAGTGAATCGCGGATTGGACGAAAATTTATGATGAATTGAAACATAAGAGGCGGAGTTACACTTTTAGGCCTAATTGAGTTAACGTCGTTCTTGTATATACAAGAATGTTCTTGTGTATTCTTGTATATCCTTGTACGATTCTGTTTCTGCATATTTTATGGTGAGAGTGAATCAATTGTATCTTTGTATTCAAATCCCGTAATGTATATTACATCCTTAACCAGTTACGCGCTAATTCATTTCGCTTTTTTCTTATTACTTGAGGACTACTTATTGTTTTGCTCTTACGCTGTAATATTCCCTTGTAAGGTCGTTCATTAGGTCCTGCAGGTTCGGAAACCAATGTTTGATAATGATTATCCCAATCCTGTAGCCTCTGCTTATTATGAATTAAGCTACGTGGAAAATTAATACCCTGTAACTCGCGTTTAATGACGTCCCATCCTGGTATAGGCTTCTTTTTCCAATCTCGAACTAAGTCTGAGACCAAGTCTACTATATTTGACCCTTGAAGGGGTTGATCATTAACTACAATCTGACCCAATTCGTTCCAATTTAACTGATCTTTTAAGGTATCATATAATGCGTAACCTTTATTTTTCAATGTAGGAGGTAAGCTGTTTTCTAAAACCTTTTTAAAATCCTTTCTTTCATAGTCACGTTGTGAAACTTCATTTGAAATAGGATGCATTCCTGTATACTTGTCTTTGACTTCTAATAATTTTTGTAATATTTCCTGATATTTCATCCTTTTCTCGTCTATATTAACTTTTGAAGTTAATATATCTGCTAATTCCTTTTCAATATTACGTATCTGTTCAACTCGTGGATCGAGTAATGTTTCGGGAAGAGGTTGAGGAATAGCCAGAGAATTATCCTGTAACTTTGTATATTGGTCGAATGGAATTACTACGGCCTTCTTCATTCTTACGTGTGATTCCCTGCTAACAGTTTAGACAGCAAAGGACCAACTACTGAGAAGAGTAATGGAAGGAAAACTCCTCCACCTTGCTGTAACAGTTTCTTTTTATTCTTTAAATTCTTCTTCTTAACTTTACGGACAAGTTTACGAATGATGTTGCTGTGACGACGTAACTTTCTCTTCTGATCAGTTTTCAATGGTATGACCTGTTTTACCATATTTAAACAGATCTCACAGATACAGTTTACAAAGGTGGTGTTTTTTAGTAATTTCTCTTTTTCTTTTTTACTTAGGTTCTTATAATTTTTCATCAACGGTAAATATTTCTTTATCAACATTACTCAGGAATATAAACAGTTTCGATTTCGGAAGGTAGAATGTTGGTGCGGAGTAACACTCTGTACGTGTTTTTAGGGTGAAGTTCGCACATCAAATAACCGTGGGGTTTCGAGGTAACCTCTTTATATACTTTTAAGAACTCTTTCCTTTGAAGGGGGAACATTTGGCTGGCTAGCACGTTGATCTGACTCATGTCCCTTCTCTGCCCGAAAAGAATCAAATATTGTGTATTCAATGAGATACTACGCATATGCTTGCTTTGGTGGAAAATGTTCTGTGTAATAAAGAACACCGAGATATTTAGATGGTGAGAATAAACTGTAAATGTTTCTGCTACCTCAATATTCACCTTATGCATGAGATCGTCCAATATTATAACCTTATGTCCTTTTATATCCTCTAACGATTTTACGTCATAGATGCCTTCATGAAAATGAATAAGGTTTTTATATTCGTTAAACTTTGCTTGAAATACGTTATAACACCATATTATTTTCACAGGAAGCTCTTCAAATATCTCTAATTCACTTAATAATTTTAGTATAGCAAATGTTTTGCCGCACCCAGTTGGACCGGCTATAAGACACGTTGCAGGTGTACGGAACATGAATTTATACACATCCTCCATGATTGACATCTGTTAGTTCAGTAAGGATGTAGTATGCATAGATTTCCTTTTTAAATATATTTATACGTTACCCTAAAGGTACGTTCTACGGTTATTTCAAACTTACTCTTTCGAAAGCTTTACAAATATGCCACTCGTTCAGGTCGTTTTCCAATAGGTATTCTCTTAGTACATGCACCCCATCTCCTAATATATAGGTGAAAAGATCACGTATAGAAATCATAGTATGTTTATTTTCTGGCCCATCAGTGTAAATAGAACCACACCATTGTTCTTTAAACATTGAAATAAATTTATACACATCTATGGAACTCAAGAAGTATTCAATAATATCTTCAGAGTTATCCGTAAGCATTTTCTTAAATGTATAGTATTCCTGATACAGAATATAATGTGCTGTATTTACGTGATTACTCAACATTTCACCCCTTTCACTCTGTAATAGTACCCTCTTGCGAATCTCGGACATATACTTCAACTGCTGTATTCCTGTAATAAAGAATCCATACCGTGTGGGTTTAAATGTACGCAAGTTATACGCTCTCCATACTCTTACCTCCATTCTGCTTATGTCATGTTTCATTGAAAACTCGATAGTGAGTTGTTTAGGTTTCCTCTTCGCACTCTCACTGATAACTACTTTTGTTCCGATTAAACCTGAAGGTTTATTAATGCTGTGCGAAATGAATGTTTCGGCATGTAAACATACATTAAGTAGTTCTTCTGTATTCATAAATACCCGTTGGTTACTATAGTATGCATGGGAACTAGCACACGTGTAAAAGTCACAGCATCAGGATTTCTTTTATAAACAATTGAAACTCCACAGTCTGGCAGATTTTCCGCCCACTGTACAATGTCCTGTATAGAGATGAAACGGTTAAGTTTGAGCATGTTAAACACGTGAAAATAGCAAGGTTCTTTGCACGAAGGTTCGATGACACTTCTTCCTTGCTTGAAGGTTACAAGGGAACTGAGGGATCATCAGGATATATATATCCTTAACTAGGGAAAGTATATAAGAGGTGTGGTATTATATTCTAATCATTCTTAGGAAAGCTTTTGTCCCGACAGGATGCATTTCTTAACCAGTGCGTCTCATGGTTGTTGTAAATCAGAATTAAATCTTTTTAATGTTCTGCCAACCCAAGTTAGTGTGCTTAATAGTAATTACGTATCTGTCAACCCTACTCACTCGATTACCAATAGCGATGCACCTTTAGAGTTTATAGTAACTGGTTCAGGGGACTTTTACATCGATCCATGCGACATCCATTTATACTTGAAAGTGAAACTTTTATCAGAAGACGGAAGCGATCTGCCTACATCGGATGATCATGTCGTTTACACTGAGAGTAACTTTCTGTATACAGCTTTCAGTCAGCTGGAAATATTCCTTAATGAAACACCTGTTAATTCAGCTACAGCCTTATATCCGTACAAATGCTACATCAACAATCTTTTAAACTTTAGTGAAGATGCGAAACAATCCCACCTGCAATCCTGTGGGTTCTACAGCTTTAAAGATGTAGATAAGCATATTGACAGGGCTGCGAAATCTCCAAATAACACATACGAGTTTTACGGTCGACTAATGGGGGATCTACTTAATCAGGAGCGACTTCTACTCCCCGGGGTGGAACTTAAGTTGAAATTGACTAGGGCTGCTCCACAGTTTGCATTGAAAGTAAGCACTAAAAGCGGCGCTACGAGTACTCCACCATCCCCAATTTTCAAATTGTTGGAGACCTATATTTATGTACGCAAAGTGAAACTCACGGCTAACAGGCATCTTGAAATTGAAAAATCACTTCTTTCCTCAACCGCAAAGTATCCCTTGATACGAGTGGAGACAAAGATTTTTAACTTTACACCTGGATTATCAAATATTAACATCCCAAACATTGTTAACGCTACTCTACCCTTGAAAGTTGTAGTAGGCATGCTTGAACATACAGCTGTAACAGGCAAGTATAAAAAGCCTACCTTTAAATTCCAGCATTTCAATGTAAAACGTATCAGTCTTCAAATCGATGGACATTCACACGGTAGGGCTTACGAAACGTCTTATAGCACCATTCCCTATGAGTCGCTGTGCTCTCGGCCTTTCTACGACCTGATAGCTCAAACTGTTCAGTGTAGTGATTCAGGAACGGGCATTACAATACAAGACTACGTTGAAAATTCTAATTTATATGCTTATGACCTAACAGCCGACCTTTCTTCGTCAGCCTCTACTCATTTAAGCGCTGTAACGAGTGGCTCGTTAGGATTGAATTTAAATTTTGCGTCGAGCTTACAGGTTCCTGTTTCAGTTTTGGTGTATATGGAATACCAGAGCCTCATTGAACTAGACAGAGTTAGAAACGTGCTTCTAAGCGGGTAACCATGAACGAGACCGAACTTGGTGTGTTACTGGATGCAGTAAAAAGTTTCAAGCATACGTATGCCAGTAATGAATTAGAAGATATAAAAATACGAGTAAACGCAGGGTTGATATTTAACACTTCACCTAGATGGGAAACTGCTCAGGGGCACTGGGCTGTACTGTACAAGCATGATGAAAACTGTATGATTCTAGTTGATTCACTGCATCAAGCGACGCTATATTCATCCCCTTATATAAAGCAATTCCTAAGAAACAATAATTCAAGCTACATGAAAACCTTAACGTTTCCGATACAATCATACTCGTCACAGCTATGCGGACTCTATGCCGTTTATTTTTTACATGGATTACTTAAAAAGCGCTCTCTTGAAGATCTCGTTAATGTATTCTCAGCTAGAAACCCCATACTCAACGATTTTATTATTGTTCAGGAAATTCTAAAAATGATGTAATTTTACTCAATAAAAAGAATATTTTTTATAATTGTGTTTCAGTGTATGATTCCTCCTCGTATTCCATCTATTTTAAAAAGAAACTATAGCGTATAATAATATTTCCTGTATATATATATATATATATATATATATATATATATATATATATATATATATATATATATATATATATATATATATATATATATATATATATATATATATATATATATATATATATATCAGCAACATCATTCGTAAACTTTAAAGAGTACTAGTTAACCTTTACGCACATTAGGCTTAAAATATACACCCTTAGGGCTAAATTCTATCGTATAAAAACCTTGATGTCAAGGTATATTTAGTCAGAGTGTTTCAAGGGATTCCTCGTAGTGGATGTGAATTACATACGCTCTAATGTAATAATAATGTTTATATATATATATATATATATATATATATATATATATATATATATATATATATATATATATATATAATATATATATATATATATATATATATATATAAAATATATATATATATATATATATATATATATATATATATATATATATATATATATATATATATATATATATATATATATATATATATATATATATATATATATATATATATATATATATATATATATATATATATATATATGTTCGAAATCTTAATAATATAATAATTTATTTAATTAATCATATATATATATATATATATATATATTATATGAGGTATATATATATATATATATATATATATATATATATATATATATATATATATATACGTTCCTACAGAAATCAAGGAAGTGACAGGAACAAAAATGTCACTACCTATCTACAAATGGCATTCAAATATATATATATATATATATATATATATATATATATACATATATATCTTTATATATATGTAGTTATATATATATATATATATATATATATATATATATATATATATATATATATATATATATATATATATATATATATATATATACATTTCTGTTTCAGTGTTTTACGTTTGGTGGAAGAAGAGTAGAAGAAAATGATAATATGTCTGCAGATAATCAAAAACGTGGTTTAAAACGTACTTTCAGTGGAGATGGAGAAACTGTATCAGAAACCGTACTCGTGGAAGTAGTCGAAGAGGTGGAACTAGTAGAAGCTGTGCGGACCTATGAAAATGCAGTCGAAGCTGATGATGACCGAAAGACAGAATACACCTGCCGTGCAAAAGGGTAAGTGCTGTTAAATATTATTATTATTATTATTATAATTATTATTATTATAATTATTATTATAATATATATATATATATATATATATATATATATATATATATATATATATATATATATATATATATATATATATATATATATATATATATATATATATATATATATATATATATATATATATTCATATTTATTTTACAGCGTAAGGTGGTTGAACCGACCGAGAACGAAATACCCCTTCCTGTACCAGCAAACACTAATGAAGTTGATCTTGATATATCTACGGATAATGATGAGGAATATGTGCGAGCGTTACTTGAAGCTGAGAGAAAGATGAACTTATTTCTTAATCCTCAAGCTACTGATAATAGGAATCGAACTAGAGTAAGTTTCTTAAGCGTTATTATATTCATAGACGTTATTACAATAGATATGCTTTTAAATATATATACTTATAATACTATTTCATTACAGTGTGGTAATGTTGAAACCGTCAAAGGTCAATGTGTCAATAAAGTCGGAGGTGGACGGAATGCAATTAGTCCTGTTAAGAGAAGGCTTATATCCAAGCTCGAACGCCGTAAGCTTCAACGGAATAATGAGGAACGAGACAGAACAGAAGCATCAGTCAGTGCTATGGAAGAAGCGAACACGGCGCAGTCTACTGCAGGCTGCATTTCTACAAAACGGACCAATGAGGATGGAAACCAAGGAATGGTATGTACATTTCAATACACGATTTTCCTATACATCTCTATAACAATCTGCATTTAGTTTTTATATTTACATACATGTTTTCTTCCTTCTATAGATTACACGTAGGAAAACCCGCAGTCCTAATAAGAAGAGGTTGATCTCCAAACTTGAACGTCGCAGACTTCGTCGTATCGTAGAAGCCCAAAACCAAACTGAGTCAACAGGTCGTGATACAGTAGATGGTAAACCCAATCCAGATCGTGCAGGCCGGGCCGCCTCAGGTGCTTCTAGGCCTCTCAACGCTGAGACGGAAAAACAAGGAGAGGTAAGCATATTTCAAATTCTGGAATACGTATATATTACACCTATAACAATCTACATTTAGCTTACACGTTCCTTTTTCTCCTTTCAACAGAAATCATCTGGAGTGCCTCAACAATCAGACTTAAATACTGGTGAATCTCCAAATACCCGTGCAGCTACCCCCGCTCCCTTGTCTGAAACGAATTCCCCCACTTCGGAATCGTCGGTAAGTTACAATCTAATTATTCTATATATTACTGAAAAATATTACTGGAAAAATATTGTTACATAATAGTATGTATTCGATTGTTTATGAATTTTCATTCTTTTTTCAGAAAAAGCAGAAACAGAAAGGGAATCCAGGACGGATTGTAGATGACGGGGCTGTTGCGGGTCCTTCACGCGTAGAGGTGTTTCATGACGATGAGGAGGAGGAGGTTGATGAACCACCTGCACCTTTCTCGACAGAATTGTTGAAGGTAACACGTGAAGGATCTACGCGTAATTCAGGGATTATCGATCAGCACCGATTCAGAGTACGTATCGACACCAGACGGATCTTTAACGGTACTCGAGACATTAACGATGTGTTAGTAGCTGTCATACACAGCGTGATAGAACAGGTAAGACGAGTAGTGACATATCGGGAATATACCCTCCGTGCAGGTTTCCTTTTTACGGATAGGAATGGGGGGCAATTCCATATACGAATTCCTCATGAAGAGATATCTCGACCAAATCTCGCGCAGTATCTGTCGGATCGTTTTCTAGAGCTCTTTCAGTCTGGTGACCAAGCCATGTTGGACGATTTCATTGTAGATGTCCAGATATGTCATAACCCAGAGGGTAATGGTCCAATTGACCCTTCGTCTGTGAACTTTATACACCCCTACGTCAATAAAGTACACCTAAGTATATATAACAAGAATAGGGAAATAACAACCAGTGTGGGATGTGGGTTCAGGGCTATAGCTGCATGCTATAAGCTCCACACTCATGTACCTAAAAAGCCAGACGAAGATGCACCTAAAATACATACATTTACACCTCAGAATCTACATACAATAGGTGGACAGATCGCAACTCGCTGCGGACTGCCTTATGAAGTTCCCTTAAAAGCAGATGATTTTACCGTAATAGAGGAGACATTAGGCTGCCGTATATTTGTTTTCTCTAAAGATGAGAACGACAAACTCGAGATAGTGTTTAAACCACACGAACAGAATAGGGACTTACCTCTTTTTGTAATAGGATATGATCCCGAAGAAACCCATTATTATCCTTTTCCAGGAGACTCTATCAAGATAGCTTTAGGTAGTGTGGATCCTGATCTTATCAAGGGTCCTGTTTTTTGCCACCAATGTTATAGTTTCACAGACCATTTAATTAATCATTTACAAAACGAATGCACTGAATACAGATGTGGGCAATGCTTAACTTATAAATGTAAAGGTAAACGAGGCGATATATCTACACTTTTACACTGTGATGATTGCAATCGGGATTTCAATAATGAAGCTTGTCTTAAATTGCATGAAGACCTCACCTGCAAGTACCTTAACGTGTGTACATTATGCGATAATGAGATAGTAGCTGATAAACAGGGCAAACACCGACATGACTGCATGCATATTAAATGTGGAATGTGCGACGAGAAGTATGGAATAGAAGGTGATAATCATCAGTGTTTCATGAAGAAAATCAAGGTTCCAACAGATGAAGCTTTTGCCAAGCGTAAGTCCACCTTCACGTTTTATTATGATATCGAAACCTATAATCATAATAGTCGTGAAGAGGAAGGAGGCCGCATAAAAACAGATATGTTGCCTTATATTCTAGTGAGTATGTTAGTATGCAATAACTGCGGGGAGAAGGAACTAGACAATTCATCACCGTGTGAGACTTGCGGTACGGCTCGAACTGAAATATTCAAGTTGAATTTGGAAGCAACCGGAGAGTATGAGAAGTGTTCCGTTGATCTATTTCTCAACTATATATTCAGATTTGCTGAAAAACACAAGAAGTCAAACATACTAGTTGCAGCTCATAATGGTGGTAAGTTCGACAATCAGTTTGTTTACAGCAAACTGCTTGCCAGACCTACCGTCCATTCCATATCCTCCAACCCTGTGAAGCGTGGAACCAAAATTATAACTATGACAGCTAACCACAATATTCAATTTAAGGACACGTTAATGTTTATGCCTTGTGCCTTGAAAAAACTCCCTAAGTGCATGGGTATTACAGGTGAGCTTTCTAAAGGATTCTTTCCTTACCGTTTTCTTACCCTCGAGAATATAAATTACAAGGGAAAAATTCCGGCTAAGGAAACCTTTGAGACACATCACATGTCCGACAGTGAAAAGGCTGATTTTGAACGTTGGTATCAAACATTTAACAATAAGGACTACGATATCATGAAGGAATGTACAGCGTACTGTGTTCAAGACGTTAATATTCTTCGTCAATCCTTCGAGAAATTCAGGGGTATCTTCCTTAAGGATCATAAAGTTGACTGTCTACTTGATTGTTCTACCATTGCTGCATTATCGTTCATGGTATATAAAATGCACTATATGCCTGAAAATACACTGGCCCATATAGGACGTACTGATGATTCAAACTACTCGTATGATGGTGTGAAATGGCTTACGTTCATGGAGATGTATAAGGGTAGGCGAATCGAACATGCAAGGAATGGTGGCGAGCGTAAATTTAAAATCAAAAACAGGTACCTAAAGCCCGACGGCTACGTTGAAATTCCAGCTGAAGACTACGTGCCTTTTGACCTTAATGAGTTCTTAGCCTTCCGTCAGCTCAACATTAATGAACAAACGATAGAACTGAATAACAGGCGCCCCCCTCCTCCAACTGGTACAGCCATGAAGAAGATTGTCTTGCTCTTCCACGGTTGTGTATTTCATGGTCATCAAGCATGTAAGAAAGGTTTAGAAAGTCTCCATGGCGTGTCAAGTCTTGATAGGTACAGTACAACCATGAGACAAGAAGCAGATTATAAAGCACAAGGTTACGAGGTTATTAGAATATGGGAATGCGAATGGTCGAAAATGAAAAAAGAGTGTGAGGTCACTGTTGTAAACACCAATGACGAAACACGAACTGAGAAGTTAGGCCGATATGTGCAATCAATCGGTAATGAACTTGCAAATGCGAAACTAGAGGTAGGGGAAGCCTTGTACGGTGGTCGTACAGAACCCTTCGTCTATTACTATCCACCAACAGAAGGCGTTCAATTGAAGTACCTAGACTTCACTTCATTGTATCCTTTTGTCCAGAAAACAAAGCCCTTTCCAGCCGGGACACCCACGAAACTTGTAGGTAGGGATCTTCCGTCCATAGAAAAGTTCGTCCAAGAAATGAATTCCACTTATTTCGGGCTCACGTATGTTTCGGTATTACCTCCTAAGAACCTGTACACTCCTGTCCTCCCTGCCCGGCATGACAATCGGTTAATATTTTCACTTTGTAGAACATGCAGCGCATCCGGCTATGAAGGCAAATGCAGACACAATGATAACCAGCGCATGCTAAAAGGAGTATACTGCAGTCCTGAGTTGGAATTAGCTGTAAAGAAAGGTTATGAGATCAAAAAGATCCACGAAATATGGAAATTTACACCTTCAAATGACATATTCGGCAAATACATTGAAACATTCTTGAAGTGGAAAACTGAGGCTTCGGGGTTACCGGATGGAATAACCGATAAAGACTGTGAAGAATTCTTTCAATACCTGCGAGATTTCAAGGACATCGAGGGCGTAACACTTGATCCAGCCAATATTAAAAGTAATCCTGGAATGCGATATATAGCTAAATTACTCCTCAATTCATTATGGGGAAAACTAGCTCAACGTATTCCCATGAATGAGGACATAGTCTGTACGAGTTACGCCCAGGTCTGGGACTTAATGAAGAGAGCTGATCTTAAGGTTAGAAATATCATTGTAGCGGATGATAAACATATAGTTGAAGTCACACATACTGGCTTCACTAATAAAACGGCAAAGGCTACAAATGTAGCTGTTGCTTCCTTTACCACAGCTTATGCTAGGGTCGAATTATATAAACTCCTCGATTCTCTAGGTCAACGTGTACTTTACTGTGACACCGATAGCTGTGTTTTCACAGCCCGTGAAGGCCAATATATTCCTGATACGGGCAAATTCTTAGGAAACCTGACGGACGAGTTAGGACCCGGGGATATAGCTGATAGTTTTGTTTGCACTGGGCCCAAATCCTACGCCATTCGAATAAAGAAGAATGATTCGAGTTTTGCGTATATCTTAAAAGCAAAAGGATTAACGTTGAATAAGGACACCGAACACATAATTAATTTCCAAGGCATGGCGAAGATTAATTTTGATAAGATGGTTAAGGATGTTGAGAAGACCAAGAATCGTGATTGGATGGTCTTAAACGACAATAATCACTTCTACAACATGATTAAGGATACAGACGTAACAGCATTAGCTGTTACGCAAATGATGAGTGAAGATGGTGAATCTTCACTTCACAAAGATATCCATAATCTAGACGACTCCGCTCAGCCATACGTAAATAATGATAATCATTACCGGGAAGTGAGGGTTCCTGATATGAAAATGCGTGCTAATAAACTAGGTAATGTCACTTTAATAAATGGTATAAAAAGGTTCCGCCACACTTCAAATAAGCGGAATCTTGTTCTAGGTAGTGCCCGCACTGTAGCACAGGGATTTGATGGAACGTTAATTTCATTGCTAAAATAAAATATATTTTCAATGTAATGTATAATTATAATATATGTATATACTGTTAAATAAAATATAATTTCAATGAATAATATATGTATATATTGTTAAAATAAAATATTTATTTGTTTTATAATATATGTATATTTTACTAAAATAAAATATTTATTTGTATTACTCTTTCATTACCATTTTTATTTATTTGTATTACTCTTTCATTAACATTTTTATTTATCTGTGTTCCCATTTTATTTATTTTTATTACTCTTTCATTACCATTTTTATTTATCTGTGTTGCCATTTTATTTATTTTTATTTGGGTTGCCATTTATTAATTTAAAACGCAACATGACTGTAAAGTCATAGAATGTGTAATGTATTACGATTATAAAGATAGAAAATTGTAGGTGTCCTCATAGCGCAGTGTATTAAGCTCATGTACTTCAGGTGTTATTGTATGATGAAG
>JABUQX010148301.1:15000-21593 GCA_015478945.1 Trachelipus rathkii | reverse complement strand
AATCTTAAAAAAAGTTTATGACTGTTTAAGAAAAGTTATTTTCTCTTCTAAAATATGAAGTTGTTTTTCGGTCTCTTTGACAATATTTCTCTTAATTTCTTCAGTCTCTTTAATCTCAGCTACTAATTTCCTTTTTTTTTGCACCTTCCAGAGTTTCTGCTTCTTTGGCACATAGTTTTCTTTTTAAGTATGCCTTATACTCTGAAGAAGCATTGCGGCAGTATGACATCATCTCATTTGTAATACAATAATCAACCCCTCCAATATTTTTCATTTCTTCAGCAATAACTCTTTTAGCAACAAGTGACTCTTCACGCAAATTTTCTTGTAGACAATGTTTGTTTGTCGAGAAACCTCTCTGTACAGAAGCATTCCCATGAAATAAAGAAAGAATCAGTGTTACAAAGTTTTTTGTTTCTTTTTGAATGTTTACCTTTTTAAAAATTTCAATGAAAAGTTGATCAAGTCTATCTTCCTTCTCATCAAAACTTTTCAGAAGTTCAAGGACATAGGAATTAGATATCAAAAGTTCATAATCCTCTTTGATTATATCAGCCGTCAAACCATCAATTCGCTTGATGTCAATGAATTTTTTAACACACATATTAATTCTTTCAGAGTTATTAGAAAGCATTATCTTCGGTGACAAACAACTTAATGTCTTTGTGATGGAATATGTAAGAGGACTTCTTTCTACTAACTTCTGGATAAGTATTTGCAAGAATAACATACAATCTTCTCTAAATTTTAAAATTTCTGGAGTTTGCAGCCTACGAGGTGCATTCCTAATTCCCTCTTTTGCTGTTTGATACAGGTCCATATTTTCTGCATTTATGAATTTTTTTTTATCTTTAAAGTTAATTTTCATTAAAACTTTGACGTCTGAACAATAAATGTCCGGTTTTAGAATTCTTTTCATTAAAGTTTTAACTAAGTGACAGAGATCATCATACAAGAAGGGTGTCAATGGGTCTTCACGCTGAAACTTCAATAGAAATCCTTCCAACTGACGAGCTACTGCTTGGAAAAACCCCAACTTTGCATGTAATAATGGATCCTTTAAATATGATTTCACCTTTCCAAACACTTTTGAATTTTTCAATTCTCCAACTTCTTCCACGTACTTTCGAAGTCTTGGAAGCAATGGAATGGCTGTTGTTGTGGCATTTACATTTTCAACCCATCTTGTCAAACAAAATTTAGCAGGAAACTCTTCAGAGCCTGTTATTTTCATGAATGTTCCCTTTCTAGTTGGAAAATCGTTAAATAAATAATAAGAAGCCCTTAAATATTCTAATAAATCACAATTTGTAGCTTTATGACCAGTTTTGAGAGCTCCATGGACAATATGCAAAGAGCAACTTCCAAATTCAATCAATCTTGGAGCTTCGGGACAGGTATTTAATTCTGCTTTCAACAAAGACAACATTTTCAAGTTGACATTAGGTCCATCCATTGAAATACTTGTCACTTTAATGAGGTCAACAGCTGACCCAAGCCCCTGCTTGAGATTTTCCTAAAGATTCTCAGCTCGAGTGTCGGTAAGGAACTGAGAAGTAAGATAACGAGTGGTTATTAGACCAGTAGTTAAGTCTTCAAACCTAACATGTATATCCATTTGACTTCTTTGTGCAATTTTATTTAAAGCCTCATCATAGATATTGATATATATATATATATATATATATATATATATATATATATATTTGTTTTTTTTGTATTTTTATATATATATACATATATATATATATATATATATATATATATATATATATATATATATATATATATATATATATATTATATATATTTGTAAATTAATAATAATGCAAATTTAAAAACTCATATATAAAAATGAAATAAATGATTGCTAAAGCTTTGTTTAACACCAGAACAATATAAATTATCAGGGGAGTAACCAGAAAGTCAACTTATTTCTTTGATAAAATAATATGAAAGTTCCATTCAAAATTAATTTAGCCATATATGCAATATTAATGTTTAATTTTAAAAATTTGATTTGATTTTTTTTTTTGGAAAATGGATCTTTATATTAGGCTATATCTAAAATGTCAACATATTAGAACATTAGAACATTAGAAATATAGAGACAGTAAGAAGCCACAAGGGCCTATCGAGACAGTCCCAGTCAACTCACTAACAATCATGCTCATGCAAATCCACAAAGCACCCTAGGGCTTGTCAAATTATTGTAACTAAAAATCCACCAATTTGGCTTAGTCAAAAAAGAAGAAAAAAAAAATGATATATGATACCCAAACCATCCACATGCCTTAACAATTAAGTTATGGTCACACATGCAATCTAATATTAATAACTACTGTAATTAAAAGCCCGCCAATTTGGCCTCG
The DNA here is from genome assembly GCA_015478945.1 of Trachelipus rathkii. NCBI lineage: Eukaryota > Metazoa > Arthropoda > Malacostraca > Isopoda > Trachelipodidae > Trachelipus > Trachelipus rathkii. The sequence continues at coordinate 19,221 of JABUQX010148301.1, read as the reverse complement.
TCTAGATATACTATATGATACCCAACCCATCCATATACCTATCCAACCCTTTCTTAAATGTTGCAATCGAATTACACTCAACAACCTCTTGTGGCAAACCATTCCAAAATTTAACTACCCTATTACTAAAAGAATTCTTTCTTATATCAAGATGGCATGCTTTCTTCTTAATTTTCTTATTATGCCCCCTGGTCTTCCGTCCGTGCTCTACTATGAAGAATTTATTGGCCTCTGTATTATCAATAGATAAATATTTTGTAGACTTGTATCATGTCCCTCTGAGAATCGCCTTTCTACGGAAAACATTCCTAACTCACTCAGCCTCTCCTCATAGCTCTAACCCTCAAACCCAGAAATCATCCTAGTTGCTCTACGCTGCACTCTCTAGCATATCTAAGTCTTTAAATAAGGCCCAACTTGTGCACAATACTCTAATACTGGCACATAGCTATTATAAAGTTTACTTATAACTTCCTTGCTCTTGTAAACAACATTGCGATTTATATACCCTGCATCTTATTAGCTTTATTCCTTGATGACAAACACTGACAAGCTAATTAAAATTACACTGCTTATAATCATACATAAACTTTTTCTTGGTTTACAGACTCAAGCCAATCCCCATTCATATGATAGTTAAAGCTTTTATTTGAGTAACCTGGGTGAAGGACTACAGTTTCTTTCTTAAAATTCATTTGCCACTTATCTGCCCACCCAAGAAGTTTATCAAGATCATTTTGAATCTTTATACATCCTTCACTATTCCTAACTGTGGTGGCCACTTTGGTATCATCTGCAAACTTAGAAACCTTGCATTTAAGTCCCTGGTCTAAATCATTTATATATATGAGGAACAATATTGGCCCCAGCACTGATCCCTGTGGGACACCAGTCTTCACTATTTTCCATGATGATTTATTACCATTAAGTTGTACACACTGCTTTCTATTCCACAACCACTCTTTAATCCAACCATGTACCACTCCACCTATACCACATTGCAATAACTTCTTCATCAGCCTTATGTGGGGAACCTTATCAAAAGCTTTGCTAAAGTCTAAACATATAATATCAACTGGATCTCCTCTGTCAATACAGTCAGTAATAATCCATAAATTCTAAAAGGTTTGTCTGACATGACCTACCCTTTCTGAAACCGTGCTGGGAGTCATACAATACCTTGTTATCTTCTAAATATTTCTCTATATGACCTTTCAGCAACTTTTCCAGAACCTTTACAACCAGGGATGTTAAGCTAACTGGCCTATAATTTCCCAAATCTTCCTTACTACCTTTCTTATAAATAGGCACAACATATGCTATTTTCCAGTCCTCTGGTACCTCACCAAATGTTATAGATCGCTTAAAAATCAAATACAGTGCCTTTGTAATGCTGGTACTACCCTCCTTTAGAATTCTACCATATATACCATCAGGGCCTGCAGCTTTACTTGGATCAATATGGTCTAGTAAACGTTTAATATCTTTTACATCAAATTCAAATTCTGTAAGTCTACTTGTAGCATGCATACAAGAACTATTAGTCTCCAAACTATTATCTAATCTTTCCTCAGTAAACACTGAGGCAAAATAAGCATTGAAAATGTTGACCAACTCCTTATCTGAACTTACTAAATTTTCATCAATTTTAATTGGACCAATTGTCCTATTCTTACTTTTAAATTTATAAAAGCTAAAAAACTTCTTCAGGTCCTTATTACTATTCCTTGCTAAATTAATTTCTGCCTCTCTTTGCCTTTCTTATTGACTGGTTAAGTTCATTTCTATTTTTCCTATAATTTTCTAAATCATCTTCCCTATTACTACCCGTGAATATTTTAAAACATCTACGCTTTTCATTAATTTTCACTCTTATCTCCCTATTCCACCAAACAGGTTTTCTCTTTGTCACCCTAATGGGTTTATCTTTAAAACATACTGACTGAATATCCATTAAAATTTGCTTAAAATGTTCTACATGATAAAACAGTTTTGGTCTTTAAACTCTTTATCCCAGTCAGTTGTACTAAGCATGTCTCGAAATTTGATAAAATCGCCATTTCAGAAATCTATGATCTTTTCTTTATTAACTTGCAATTTGGGCCCAGATATCACATTCATATTAAATCTAATTATATTATGGTCACTAAGTCCTAAATTCTCCTCAACTCTAACCTCATCCACCATACTTTCATTGTTAGTTAATATTAAGTCTAACAGTGCATCGTGTCTTGTAGGTTCATGGACCATCTGGCTCAAAAAGTTATCTAGTATACAATTTATAAATACAGAACTACTATGGTCCATATTAGACAAGGAATTCCATTGAATGCCTGGAAAATTAAAATCACCCATTATGACTATACCTTGTTCTTTACTGTGGCATGCTGTCTCAATTTCTTTCATCATTTCCGCGTCTAATTCTTGACTCTGGCCAGGAGGTCTGTAAAATGCCCCTATTCTATATGATTTATTAAACATAAGGATATCTACCCACACTGATTCAATATCATGATTAGTTTTAAAGTCAGTCATTAATACAGATTGAATATTGCTTTTAACATAAAGCGCCACACCACCACCCTTCTTTCCTCTACGCTGGTATAAATAAAGTGAATATCCATCTATTTCATATTCCTGAAAGGAGTCTCCATGTAATTCTTCATTAACCCATGCTTCAGTTATGCAAATAATGTCTAGATTCTCATTTATAGTATAACTAAGCAGCTCATCTTTTTTATTTCTAAGGCTATGAGCATTTGTGTAAAAGCATTTGATATTCGAAATGCTGCCATTTTTATTGCTATCATCATTTTTTGAACCTGTAACAACACTAGTTTTATTTATCTCACCACTATTACAGTTACCATTACTATTATTCGTATCCAGATTTAGCCCATCACCCCCAACTTTACCTAGTTTTTTGATAAACAATTCTCCAAACTGGTACTGAAAAGCCCAACACCTTTATGACTCAAGTGAACTCCATCTGCTGCAAAAAGATCTTTATCCAGAAATTCTCTCCACAAATCCAAAAATCTAATATTTTCTGAAAGACATAATTTCCTAACCCTTTCATTTACACCTAAAGCTCTACTCCCCCATTCCTGACCTGCACCTAACCTAGGTAAAATTCCAGAAATCATGCACCTTCTTCCACTAGCTTTCATCTTCTGAATCAATATGAAATGGACCATATCATTATAGTTCAAAGATAATTTTTTTCATTAATAATGTATATTGTAGTAAAAGTTTATAATACACATAAGTTGAAAATGTTGATATTATATATATAAATATAAAGTATGAACATTTTCTTATAATGGCATTTTTATAATATTAACCTATGCATTTATATGTATTTACTTCTTTCATTTCAAGATACACATACACACAAATGACAAAAAATATTTATAACCTTTTTAATAGGTATAAAGTTAAAACATTTTCTTTCTTAACACACAGCAACCAAGAATCCAAATTCAACAAAATTTCATATAAATTTATAGGCACAGGTCTAAATGACAGACAGTTTTTCAAATCATCTGAAAATACACTAAAACCTTAAGCAATTCCCCTAATATTTATTGATTGACCTTAATAATTTATTGGTTTAGTTTTATCGCATTTTTTTATTTTGGTTTTAAGTGTTTAAAGATTTGTTTAATAAGGTGATTGTTGTTGTTTTTTTTAACTGTTTTTATTTATTTACTGTGATTGTTGTTTTTTTTTTGTTAATTTTTTTTAACTAATAAAACCTAGATTTTGGGTGTAAAATGTAGATATTTGTGACACCAAAAAAAATTTGTAGATGTTTTACAGACTTAATTTTGATTTTATATTTAATTTTAATACATTTGCAGTATACTGTGCAAAAATTTTGAAAATCGGAGGTGAAGCCCTTTATCTAAATAATTACCAATTTTAACATTTAATATATAAAGGGTAAAAAGTTGCTAAATCTGGTTAAAGGCATTTTTTACACTTAAATTTAAGTTTATCTTTAATTTTAATACATTTGCAGAGTATTGTGCAAAAATTTTGAAATCGGAGGATAGGCCCTTTATCTAAACAATTACCATAATATATATATATATATATAGAGTATATATATATATATATATATATATATATATATATATATATATATATATATATATATATATATATATATATATATATATATATATATATATATATATATATATATATATAAATATA
>JABUQX010148301.1:7500-10000 GCA_015478945.1 Trachelipus rathkii | reverse complement strand
GACTTGACCCTCTTCATCTTTGTGGTTTAATCTCGGCATTCCTTTAGTTAAAGGAATTCCAAGGGTAAAACTGCAAAGATGGAAAGAGTTGTCTCGGCCTTCCGCTGGTGAACGATAGGTAGGACCATTTCCCTTCCGGGGAGGGTCTCCGAACCCCCGCTCTTTTGGTATTTTCGCGGGGGTTCCTCCGCCCCCCCCCTACGGGGTATGGAAAACGTCCCCCTATGTTCCCCTGTCGGCTCGAGCCCCCTACATTATTGTAATATCTTATATATATATATATATATATATATATATATATATATATATATATATATATATATATATATATATATATATATATATATATATATATATATATATATAATATTTATATTGTGAATCTGGCAACATTTTTAAGTTGTATTACGTCACGCCTCAAGGTCATGAAGGACATTGTCAGATTTTTGATATCTGCTTTTTTTAACATTATCTTTGCCTGATTTTCCATATAAAAAACTAACTTATTATTAAAACATTTTTTCCCTTAAATTTTTACATTTCTTAGAATATTTACTTTCAATTAATATAAATTAATATGAAAAATTTACTTTAGATCATAAGGTATATAAAGTAACTATGTCCATATATATATATATATATATATATATATATATATATATATATATATATATATTTATAAAAAAATAATAATAGAATATATATATATATATATATATATATATATATATATATATATATATATATATATATATATATTAGTTGAACATAATACTAAACAGTTTTAAGCATTATTTCTATATTTACGGTAGCCTACCTAAAGGTAGCTTAAAGCTAAAATCAATATTAGCATTTACATTGTAAAATTAGGAAACAATGATTACCTTTCAATAATGTTAGTATCTCTTCAAGATTAAATTTCCTTAAAAATTCTTCCATTCTTTAAAAGTAGGCACTACAATAACATTAACGTTAAAAAAAAAATACGAATTTCGGTAATCGACTATGACACTATGACATTCTACATCAAGACTCAGGAACCAGGAAAATTTGTTATTCAGTAATGCCAACTTGCCAAGGGTTGCCAACATAACATTACGTCATAAAATTTTATTGTGATTATAGTTAGAAAAATAGTTAAGAAAAAAATCAAGAAAAGTCTCCAATGGTAAAACATTGATTCTAAAAAATATAAATGCATATATATAAAAAAAAAAAATAATCAACCAAGAAAAGAGGATTTTTCGGTGTTATGAAAGTGTTCCCTTCCGAACGTTCGATTTCGTCCGCCATCAGAGTAACATAATTAAGTTTTTTAATATTTAGCATTTTTAAAACCAATAACTTATTCTTTATATAATTTCACAGGGTTACTATATGGTACATAATAACATGTTTAAGACGGGAAATTGAGTTTTTTTTTTTTTACTTTTTATGTCATCTATAAAGGTATCTGCGAAAAAAAAAAATTAAAACCCGACATCCCATTCTTGAAAAAAAAATCTTCATACGAAAAAACATCTATTTAGGTATCATAGAAGCCCCCTGTGAAGAAATTGTTCAAATCCGACCTCCCGTTCTTATTATAAATAAAGAAAGTTTTACCATAGGCCCCCTATATATATATATATATATATATATATATATATATATATATATATATATATATATATATATATATATATATATATATATATATATATATATATATATATATATATATATATATATATATATATGGCCAGCCTCTAGAAGAGCCACAATCCATATCTTGAAACTACGATAGCTACAAAAAAAAAAAAAACATTAGTGGAATCAGCATCGAATTCTAGTTAGGAAAACACACCTTTGTTTTTTTTTATTTATTTTTTTTTTTTAAGAACGGTAGGTCAGATTTTAATTTTTTTTTTTTCGAAGATAGCCTCTATGATACATAAATTAATGATGTAGGCGTAAAAATTTTATTACTTTTGTTTTTAACCAACCACTCACGGGCTCAGGGGGTACGGGGGACTCCACCCCCCGTAAATATACCCTGTGGGTTTGCATGTTTTTTACTTTTATATTACTTTTTGTTTTCAACCAACCACTCACGGGCTCGGGGGTGTACGGGGGTGGAGCCCCCCGTAAATATCCCCAAGTGGCTTTGAATTTTTTTTCATTTTTTATGGCATCTATAGAGGCTATCTGCGAAAAAAAATTTAAAATCCGACCTACCGATTTTGGAAAAAAAAAAAAAAAGTGTGTTTTCCTAACTAGAATTCGATGCTGATTCCACCAATGTTTTTCTTTTTTTTTGTAGCTATAGTAGTTTTTAAGATATGGATTGGTGCTTTTGTGGAGGCTGACCTATATATATATATATATATATATATATATATATATATATATATATATATATATATATATATATATATATATATATATATATATATATATATATATATATATATATATATATATAAAGGACAAAAATTTATTTATCATTATGAATAAGTTT
>JABUQX010148301.1:0-2500 GCA_015478945.1 Trachelipus rathkii | reverse complement strand
ATGAAGAAATTTTTCAATAAAGGACCTAAATTTCAAACAACTTCGCCTCTACATATGTAATTTCCGGTATGGATTTCTTTCATCATTTAAGTTTGGATTATGGGCAGAAATTCATTTTTGGATTCCACTACGAACTTTGATTCCTTTTCGAATTCTAAATGGTTCTGTGACCTCTCCCTTTTATGTATGAAGAAATTTTTCAAATAAAGGACTTAAATTTCAAGCAACTTCGTCTCTGCATATGTCAAGCAATGTTTCTCTCGTAACTACAGCTTTGAAAACTACGTGCGCATTGGTCAAATCATGGATACATTAGAAACGTCTTATACTGGACCTTTCCTTGGATTTAACGGTTCGATCAATGTGGCCTATTTAACTTGTGAATAATTCAATTGTTTCATATCAATAATTATTATGTATTAACATTTTTGTACTTTTATGCATTTAAATGTTTGTTTATATCTAACGGATATAACCAAATATGCTTGTGTTTAAATGCACCTTTTATTTTCTGTATATATAACATTATTGTATTTTTATGTATTCAAATATTTGTATGTATGTTTAGATCTTCGGATGTAACCATATATGCTTGTATTTGAATATATGCATTTCATGTATACTGTTTTTGCATTCAAATGTTTGTATGTCTACTTATGTCTTCGGACATAATTAGATATGTTTGCATTTGAAAGTATAACTTTATGTATTTTAGTTATTATTTTTACCCCATTGAAATGTTTTATATGTTTGTGTGCATTGTTAAATGCCCACAAATATGTATACATTTGAATGAAGGTTAATTTTTATATCTTGTATAATTATTATAACATACTTTCTCACTCCGTGTTTAGCGCAGGAAGTAATGTAGTACTCCATTATAACTTTAAAAAATTTAATTTATGTTCGTACTTATGCTAAGATTTGCGCGAGCAAAATTTTAGCATAAGTTAAAATAAAATAATATATAAACCCGTTTGTTTGAGATACTCTTCAGTCAGTCAGATAAAGTCAGATAAAATTAACAATAAGAATCAAAGAAATAAATTCCCTTAAGTCTCTCTCCAAATCCTCCCGGCAAGAGATAAATTTCAAAGGAAAATGCTACGACTCGAATTTCGATCACAACATTTCGCTAAACGAAGAGTCAGAGGCAAGTTTGAAAAACGCACTGGAAAAGGCTGCGACTTGCAATTTGCCTACGAAGAGAGTATCTCAACAGAAGGGACTTTTGTTACTTTTATACTTTCATTGCATATTTTACTTATGTTGAATAAAAACATCATTTCAAATATGGATTTCTAATTTACCAACCTCTTATATAGGGTGCTTGCTCATAAAAGAAGCACCAATCTAGCAAGCCAGTACCCTATATATATATATATATATATATATATATATATATATATATATATATATATATATATATATATATATATATATATATATATATATATATATATATATATATAAATATATATATATATATAAATAAATATATATATATATATATAAATATATATATATATATATATATATATATATATATATATATATATATATATATATATATATATATATATATATATATATATATATATATATATAATAAAAATGTGTTTTTATATATATAATATATAGATATATATATATAATATAATATATAATATAATATAATATATAATAATAATAATAATAATAATATATATATATATATGTAATATATATCATATATATAATAATAATAATAATAATATATATATATATATATATATAATATATAATATAATAATATATATAATAATATATATATACAATATAATAATAATAATAATAATAATACATGGATAAAAATCCATATATATATATAATATATATAAATTTAATCTATAATACAATAATAATAATAATATAATAATAATATATATATAATATATATATAATAATATATAATAATATAATAATAATAATAATAATATATATATAATAATAATATATATAATATATATATATATATAATAATAATATAATAATATATAAGGCAGCTATAGCTGTGATTTTTAATATGGGAGGCATAAAATTTTTCTTCTATTGCATAATTCAAATGTTATTACTCGCATTTCCAGTTTTGATTTTGTCTATATATATATATATATATATATATATATATATATATATTTGTCTTTCTCTCTATCTATTTACTATATATATATATATATATATATATTCTTTCTCTCTTATATATATATACATATATATATATATATATATATACATATATATATATATATATATATATATATATATATATACTATATATATATATATATATATATATATATATATATATATATATATATATATATTGGATTTGTCCCTCGCTTTATGAATGGAAGAAGTATTGGGATAGAGAGTGTGATCTCTTTTAGAAAGATAACGTGAAACGGTAATAGTAAGAATATTGAAAACGGAAGATGGTTTGAGCTGTGTGTGTGTGTGT
>JABUQX010148300.1:15000-21623 GCA_015478945.1 Trachelipus rathkii | reverse complement strand
TATTATTATTATTATTATTATTATTATTATTATACCTCCAGTCATTTTACTTCATGACTATTATTATTTAACACACACACACACCTTTTACTTAAAATAAAAATGAGATCTGGGATGAAGGATCGGTATCCAGAGGAGCGTTCGGGACGAAGCCCTATAAGCGACTCATTCACAATTGATGAGTTGAGTACTGAGGTCGTGTAGTTACACTCTAAAACCAGGAAAAGCTGAGCAATAACATTAAAAATTAGAAATCTATTTAGGAAGTTATAACAATAAAAAATAATGAAAAAGAATTAAGAAACAACATAGAAATAATAAAACAAGTTAAACAAGAAAAAGAATGAGGAAGGAGGAAGGAAGAAGAAGGAGAAAGGAGGAAGACTTGTATTATAGCAATTGAGTGATTGCAATAATACTTTTTATTTATAAAATTTTATTTATTTTGTTTATAAACATTTTTGTTTTTACTAAAATTTTAAGAAATTTTATTTAAAAAGTCGTAGCAAATGAGTGATTGTATGTAGCGGTACATGCACAGGTGTGGATCCAGTGAGGCAATTTAGTAAACATACACTTAGCACGATTATATATGTCTTCAGTGATGTAGAGCACAAATAACATAGTTTCAATGCTCTTAAAGGAGTCTAAGGACCCATATGAGATATGGGTTGAACCCTAAAACGTGATTTGGTCTTTTAAATGAAATTTTAAAAACCTAAAAGTTATTAATTACATAGACTTATGCTCTAACAACAGCTTTATATTACACAAATATATGAAACTTAGCACAGAGAATTTAAACGACACTCTCTTAATCATACACAAAGGCAACAAAATGTAGCACAACAGAGGTATTGACGTTTAAATGTTGCACAACTAATGTACTCGAGTTAAAACATGTACTCGATTTGTTTAATGTGTGCACAGTCTAACTTATTTTAACATTAGCATTCTCAAACTTCACATGTTTTATTTTATTTCAAATTTATTTAAAATTAGAACATATAATTATTAAAAACATATATTTTTTCCAGAAAGATAACAACTAATCATTTACATTATTCATTCAATGTTAACTAAAAATATTTCAAAGTTTATTGTTTAAAAATTATTTTAATACTTTTTATTTATAAAATTTTAATTATTTTGGTTATAAACATTTTGTTAATTTTATTTATTGTTTTAAAAATTATTTTAATACTTTTTATTTATAAAATTTTATTTATTTTGTTTATAAACATTTTGTTTTTACTAAAATTTTAAGAAATTTTATTAAAAACATGTACTTTACAGACCCTAAAGCAGTAAAGCAGTAAATCAATAGCGCAAATGCATAGCAACAGAGGGAAATAATAGGCTTTTGTTTTACTGCTTTACTGCTTTACATCATATTTTAATATATATAATGAGACTATTTTATTAAAAACATTATGTTTTTTAATTAATCATTTACATTTATATTATTCATCCACTGTTAACTAAAATTATTTCAAAGTTTTTAAATAATTTGTATTTGTTTTATTATTATTATTATTATTATTATTATTATTATTATTATTATTATTATTATTATTATTATTATTATTATTATTATTATTATTATTATTATTATTATTATTATTATATGATTGGCTCATTACAGTCAATCACAGTTAAGGGTGAAAAACAAACACTAGATAAGAGTTATAGGTACAAAGATCACGACATTTTCAGTTTCACACTATATGTCAGGACATAAAGATAGCTCTCAACATCTGATGATGGGGTAATTATTATTATATACTGTTATTTATATTTATGACCTGAGTTGTTTGTTATTTATCTTCTATACAATCACACACACACACACACACACACATACACACACACAAGCACACACAGACATACACTATTATTCATACTATTATATATCTGTTTAACAAACATTTATTCAATGTTTCACTTAAACATATACTCTACGAAGAGACTTTTAATAAGTATTACAAAACATTATTTAACAACGATGTCTAACAATCATCAGTTTTTACCATTTTAAGCTTTATAAGTGAAAATAATTTTATGATATAACTATCTGTCTTTGTAACATAGTGCAATATCCATCTCGTCACATGCGTTTACATATATATATATATATATATATATATATATATATATATATATATATATATATATATATATATATATATATATATATATATATATATATATATATATATATATATATATATATATATATATATATATATATATATATATATATATATATATATATATATATATATATATATATATGAAAGCATTTTAACTGAAGTGGTATGAATGACTTGATAAAATTTTCAGAATACATGCAAGCATATCCAGTACACATATGTAAAAAATACAAAACTACTTTTAAGACATCAGTATGTTTCATCTACCCTTTATTATTATATGGAAGTGTATTTAATTACTTTAATTACTGATCAGATATGATACAACATATTTATAATAAATACTTACATTGAGGAATAATTATTGAGTTGGAAAATATTCGTTTGGCTAGGTTTTAAAATTTCGAGATATTGTAGGATCTAGCGAATGCTACTCAAGCTGTTGATCCTATGAGCACTGGAACAAGACTGAGCGTCTGAATGGATATTCATTTCATATAAAATATCAATATGGATCTATTAGGTGCTGCCTAATTACAGACACATGAGCTAATAGCTGAATTTCACTAGAATAGATAATAATTAATTCACTAGATTTATAGTAGATCACGTGAAGCCCAACGCGAGAGCGCCCGCAAGCGCGCCCCGGTGCGGAACCGACGCATGAACTCGCTGGCGTAATATTACTACGCGGTCGCAAAAATATTTTCTTTATGATATGTCGTTGTAAACTTTCATTACATCATTTTGTATTTTCAAATATACCGTTTCCTATATTATGAGTCGTTCATTTTATTTCTTACTTGAACATTTTTAATTTTATTTATAGAAAAAATACCATTTCACTGGTAAAGTTTCTTGAAAAACATTTAGTTTTCGAAAGAACATTTTGTTTTTGTAGAAAACAGTTTGTTTTATATAACCTAAAGTTATAATTCCTTAAGGGAAATAGAACAAATAGTCCGAAAGTGACACCGGCCATAATCCTCTTTGTGGTATGCCTTTAAGATCTTAATACTTTAAGGTTTGTAAAACAAGTTTTTATATGCCTTAAAGCTGCAACTACATAGGAGGTAGAGCTAATGTATAAGTTGTCCCATACCCTCCCTTTTTAAGGTATGTCTTTACGGATTTACAGGATTAGGGTTTATAAAATACGAATTTATCGATACTAAAGCTGTAACTCAATAAGGTAATAGAGCAATTAGCCCTGATAGAGCTATCTCATTCACTATGATATATGCCTCGGTTTTACTGGTTTAATGCTTTACGCACATGGTTTACTGATACAACTCCTATTTTACCAAACATTTTTTTATATTATATATATATATATATATATATATATATATATATATATATATATATATATATATATATATATATATATATATATATATATATATATATATAATCTTCTTTATGTATAAGTTATGAAAAAGTTGTTTATTCTAAAAATATTATTACATAATTACTATATTAGTTAAATATACAATGCGTGTACATGCATAAATAAACTTTCCCTCCATGAACAAACCGTTATTTCTATGAATGGACTTCCAGTATAGGTATCATATTATTATACTTCAAATTTATATCGAAGTATGTAAGTTCATAACCTCTTCTATATCAACTGTTGTATGCATTCGGTAACCATCGAGAATATCTCACCTGGTTTGTAATAAACACAGATATACCACGAATACATGTTATAAGGTTCGTAAATATACCTTGAACCAGTACACAAACTAATATTATACATACTGTATGGGACTGTGTACAATGGATATCATCCTCTAGGATGTATGCCCTACCACTTTGAAATACATCGCTCCATATTTTCGCGACCGCGTAGTAATATTACGCCGGCGGGTTCATGTGTCGGTTCCGCACCGGGGCACGCTTGCGGGCGCTCTCACGTTGGGCTTCACGTGATCTACTATAAATCTAGTGAATTAATTATTATCTATTCTAGTGAAATTAATAATTAGTCATGTATCTGTAATTAGGCAGCACCTAATAGATCCATATTGATATTTTATATGAAATGAATATCCATTCAGACGCTCAGTCTTGTTCCAGTGCTCATAGGATCAGCAGCTTGAGTAGCATTCGCTAGATCCTACAATATCTCGAAATTTTAAAACCTAGCCAAACGAATATTTTCCAACTCAATAATTATTCCTCAATGTAAGTATTTATTATAAATATGTTGTATCATATCTGATCAGTAATTAAAGTAATTAAATACACTTCCATATAATAATAAAGGGTAGATGAAACATACTGATGTCTTAAAAGTAGTTTTGTATTTTTTACATATGTGTACTGGATATGCTTGCCTGTATTCTGAAAATTTTATCAAGTCATTCATACCACTTCAGTTAAATAAAATATTTATATATATATATATATATATATATATATATATATATATATATATATATATATATATATATATATATATATATATATATATATATATATATATATATATATATATATATATATATATATATATATATATATATATATATATATATATATATATTTTTTTTTTTTTACAGTTTTCACCACCACCACTCACGGGCAGAGCCCTATTCAGGGAGGGGTGTTACACGCCAAAATTGCATCCGCTAGCGCAAATTACGCAGATGAGCACAGACGCAGGCTTTAAAGTGAGGGAGATGGGATAAATTTTGCAGGAAACACAGAGGGTAGGAAAGAATGCTCCAGAATAGAGGTGGCAGGAAAGAAGGAAGCACCGCAGCGAACTAGCCTGGAGTTACCAATATCTACACAAAACTCGTGAGCAGACACAGCACCCCTTGTGCTATGAGGGCGTCGTAAAGGTGGTGGTACGCGAGTGGTAATTTCTCGAACACCTGCCGCTACGATACCTATAGAAAAGACAGCACCAACATCTTCGCCCAGAGATAGAGGGTCAAGTGAACTGAAAGTACAGAACAGTTTATAAGACTTTTGGCTTTTGACTAGACCCTATCCAAAAGCTGAAACCAGAGCTCCCTTAGATATGAGAACAAAATTCCAAACAAGGGCGGATGAGACCTTTGTATAGCTGGAGTAACTGAGAAGAGAAAAATAGTCTGGGCAGCCCAACAAAACTCCCAGTTTTTTTGAGGCTGCCCTAGCAACCGCTGTGATGTGAGGTTTCCAAGACATTTTTTTGTTTATAAGGAGGCCCCAAGGACGTTTATATTGTCAACAGGAGAGACGAGAGAACCGTCGAAAGAGATAGGAAAGTTGGAAGGTGTTTTAGAGAGGGAGATTTGTAGTAGTTGAGTTTTTAAAGCATTGAATTTCACAAGGTTGAGACTCCCACCGGAAATTCTATCCAGATCGGCGAGAATAGAATCGGAAAGAAGAAGAAGAAGTCGCCCCATCAGCAACAGCCGATATTGAGCGATTTGAAAGAAAGCTAGACATAAGTAAGCAAAGAGAAGGAGGAAACCCAAAGGAGGGGAGCTTGGAGAGCAGTGACGCGTGCCAAACCCGGTCAAATGCTTTGATATGTCAAGCGCCACCACGCAAGTCTCCCGTAAGTTCCTAAGAGCGAAAACCATAAATCGGTTAAATAGGAAGTATATCGCCAGTAGACTTGAACGCCGAAAGCCATACTGTAGATCGGAAAGAAGAGAATGAGATTCCAGATGGTCTAAGAAGTGAGAGTTGAGAAGGGTTTCAAAGATCTTAGATAGAATACAAGTGAGAGCTATAGGGCGATAGTTAGAAGGATCAGAGCGGCTTCCTTTTTTGGAATAGGTTAGATATGTGTGCTTCCAACACTGAGGAAAGTGCTAGTATTGAGACATAGAGTAATATAGTTGAACGAGAGGTGGGGTCAGCACGGATAACATTCCCTCAAAACTGGGGAGGAATGCCATCCGGGCCACTTGCCTTCCTAACTTTCATCGATTCAGGGAGCCCATGCATCTGATCAAATATAATCACATGGGGCACCTGTAAGGAGAAGGAGTAGGAGGAGAAATGCTAGAATCGTCAAGGGTAGTTAGAGGAAAATAGGAGGCCAAAGAGATTGGCCTTTCAGTTGGAGTAGCGACGGAGCCATCAGATCGAATAAAAAAGCAGATTTACAGAAGTTGAGATGTTTTTCGCAAGAGGCCAGAAAGATTTATCAGTAGAAGAACCAAGGAGGTTAGCGCACTTTCGTTTGATGAAAGCCCGCTTTGCTCGTCGAAGAGTATCCCTGCAACGATTTCTAGCTGAATGAAAATAGCGAGAGTGACAGAAGAACGAGAAAATTTTTCCACTTCCGATACGCGCCGTCTCTAGCCTGAATGGCCAGAGAACAAGCACGATCGAAACCATGGATTATGAGGAGAGAAAGATTGTCGAAGAAGAATGAACCTGTCGCTATCCCATCAGATTACAGCTCCCACTCATCGGCAGAAGTCGAAGCGTCACCAGAGACAAAGCAGTCACCTAATT
>JABUQX010148300.1:7500-10000 GCA_015478945.1 Trachelipus rathkii | reverse complement strand
AAAACGGTATATTTGAAAGAAAATACAAAATGATGATGTGTTCACTTTTTTATTAAAAGGCTTATATTGATATAACAACTATGAATATTTATCGTTCGCGCGGTAATATTGCGCCTGCGGTCGCAAGCGGCGGTTACGCGGCGGTTTCGCGGCGGGGTGCGTCTGTGGGCGCACGGGACGGTTTCGCGGTCTGATCTCAAACGTTTTGACAAAATCACATATCTTTATTGTGATGTGTCATATTGTTACTAATGTTGATATAGGTAGGTATTTAAGCCTAATGGTTGCTCTGGAACCAATTGATAGGATAATGTATTTAGGCCTAACGATAGTAGGTACCTGGTTGTGACGTCGTATGAAAAAAAAACACTCGTGTATGTGAAATGTAACTCACTAACCTACGTGAAATATATAAAAAGATTGAAATGTATCGTCATAAATACTAAAAAGTGGCTCAGAAAGGTAGCTGAGATTTAGAAAAGCGAGACGGCGTGGCGAAAAAGACGATGTGACGTGGTGCGGTGCGATGCGATGCGATGTGCCAGGGCCTTGGATGTTGGTCCAATCGCGTCGTTGACCCCGGAACACGCTTCTACTGACCCGAAAACCCATAATTTGACTAAAAAAAAACGAATTAATACGCCAAAATATCAATGTTGCAAAATGTTGCAAAATAGTGCAAATTTTGTTTGCAACATTTGCAACATTGCATGCAAATTGCATATTGCATGTAACATCTGTCGTCTGTCGATGTTGCACCCCTTACTACTATTGTGGCTACAACAGATCAGAATCAGTAATGTGCACGCGTAAGAGAATCTGTTTTGTGTAAGCAATGATAATTTAGATGCATTAAGTTAAATTAGTCTGTGCTAGGATAGGTGGATTAAGTTAGGTTAAGCAAAGTTGGAGAAAGAGATAGATAGATGGATGGAAAACAAAGTGATAGTTGGAAGTTGTATGTTCGCAACAAGAGTTAACTGCCATTTTTATTGGTGAATAATGTTACTTACCTCTGCAATACAATGCATCAATCCAAAATTGATATGGCAGGAAATTGTAAGATGGTTTTGGAAACACTTTCCTGAAAATTTTATTTACGCTATTATTATTATTATTATTATTATTATTATTATTATTATTATTATTATTATTATTATTATTATTATTATTATTATTATTATAATTATAATTATAATTATAATTATAATTATAATTATAATTATAATTATAATTATAATTATAATTATAATTATAATTATAATTATAATTATTATTATTATTATTATTATTATTATTATTATTATTATTATTATTACATACATATTACATATTATTATTATTATTATTATTATTATTATTATTTTCTTATTAGTAAGAGTTCAGAAATCCTGGGTCATTAAATAGGCTTCAGGGATGACACCTAGATGAAGGTTACAAGAAAGCAATGACGGTATTGCTATATAAAAAAGGAATCCAAGCGGAAAATGAAAGAATGACTTCGAAGGATAAGGCTTTTAGTGTAGGAAAGAATAGTTAAGGTAGAATTGGTATTAGTATATATTGACATTGATCTGAATACAATGAACGAAGGTTGGTGGAAAGAAAATAAAATGGGCATACCAGGATGAGATCTTTTAATAATAATAATAATAATAATAATAATAATAATAAATTAATAATAATAATAATAATAATAATAATAATAATAATAATAATAATAATAATAATAATAATAATAATAATAATAATAATAATAATAATAATAATAATAATAATAATAATAATAATAATAATAATAATAATAATAATAATAATAATAATAATAATAATAATAATAATAATAATAATAATAATAATAATTTGTTAAATATTCCAATAAAGAGACAGAAAAAGTTAAAAGATTTAAATTTCAATATATTAGCTAGTTTCAAAAATTAATGATGGACATTTATACGGCTTGCCTAAGATCCACAAGAACATAGAAAATCCTCCCCTACGTCCTATAATAAGTATGACTGGCACTGTCACTCATGACATTGCACAGTATATTAACAATATTGTGCGTCCATATTTAAATGAAAAATTTATAGTAAAATCTACCGATGAATTTCTCTTGCACATTAATGAAACAGAATTCCTCCATTCTGATTATATAGTGTCTCTCGATGTTGAAAGTCTGTTCACTAACGTTCCAGTTAAAGAAACAATAGACATTATACTTAAAGAAGTTTATGAAAACAGAGATAAACCACCACCTAATATTGAAAAAACTATTTTAAAAAAGCTCTTAACTATCTGTACTACAGAAACCCCTTTTAATTTTAATAATGAAACCTTTATACAAAAAGATGGTGTTTCGATGGGATCTCCATTGGGCCCAACGTTCGCCGATTTCTACATGTCTCATATTGAAAACCAAATTATGAATGAAAATAACACATTTAATCTGAAGACATATTTAAGATACGTCGATGACACTTTTGTCATATTTGAAAAT
>JABUQX010148300.1:0-2500 GCA_015478945.1 Trachelipus rathkii | reverse complement strand
TTTCCTAGCGTTTTTTTTCATATTTTTATTAAAAATATCCATTTATAATATACGCTAATCGGTAAAAAAAACTTCAAAGAATTTTTTGATACCATTTTTGTAAATTAAAAGTTTATAGTTTTAATGTAATAGTTACGTAAAGTTTATTCACCTCAGCTAAAGTATTACCATATATATATATATATATATATATATATATATATATATATATATATATATATATATATATATATATATATATATATATATATATATATATATATATATATATATATATATATATTATTTATTTATATATATATATATATATATAGTCAAGTGGGGTAAAAAGTTTTAAGGTTGGTGGGGTAAAAAATACAAACCCCTCCCCCCTTTCCTGAAAATATTTTTTTGAATTTTATTTGCTATTCTGGTAGCTGTCATAATAATCTATAAAAAATGCCAAAAGAAAATGGGCTGCTCTAAAGTGACAGTAATCAGTGATAACAAATGTCGACCCCCGAGTTAAAATATGGCTGCAAAACTTTTTTTTTTACAGTTTTTACAACTTTTGCTACTATTTCAAATGTATAACATGTTTAATTTTTTTTGGTAGTTACTACATACTGATGGAGGAACTTGGGTAAACTAATTTGAAAATTATTGGATGTCCTAGGAAAAAAAAATTTTTTTTAACCCACCAAATTTTTATCAATGGGGTAAAAAAAAAATTTTTTCCAGGCCCCCCTCTGGTGGTCCCCAAACACCCTTTCCGAAATTGAAACCTTCATATTCGAGATCTACGGGTTCGATAACATATATAAGGACACCAATATTGTATTATCATACAAATATTTACTAACTCGGCACTGCACCAGCTCCAGCACCGGTGCTAGCTCCGGCTCTGACTCTGAATCCTCTTTACTCCTTCCTCCTCTATACAATCTCCAAATATAATCCTTCTAGAGTCATTTCCTATTTTTAGGGGCCAGCGCCAACCCCCTCCGTGGGGTGCACAGACATGCAACCTTACGGGCTGCCAAATTTTAGAGCGGTGCAATAACCCTAACCCGGGTAGAATATATTTAAGCAGACAGGGCTACTCCAAACTGTACCTATACTACTACATGAAATGACCGTAGAAGGATGAAATTTGGAAATTACCTGGAGGGCGAAGGAGTAAGGAGGAGTCGGAGTCCGGGAACCCGGAGTCCAACCAGAAAAAATATGAAATGATGGAATGCACAAGAGAAGTGGAGAAAGGAGTTGGAGAAGGAGTCTGATTCAGAGGAGTCGGAGTTGGCAACACACCGCACCGTTCCGCTCCACACCGCACCGCACTGCACCGCACCGCACCGCATCTCACCGCACCATATCTAGTAACGGGTAGAGTTTGCGACATGGTATCTTCATCAAACGTGGCACCCCATCTTGTGGTGATGTAACCTCGTCTTAGACGAAGTTATCTGACCGTGCACCCACGGAGGGGAGTGCTAGCCCCAAAACCCGGGAAATGGTTGTGGAATGACAAAATTTGGTATACACCCTTCTTATAATGTATCCTCGATAAAAAAAAGAGGTGAAGTGACACTACGACCACTTTTGTAGCTATTTAACTAATATTTTTTTTACCCCATGGTTTGCACTTTTTACCCCATTTTACATTTAAAAATAGGGTAAAAAAATAAAAAAAAATTTGTTTTTTCTTAAATATTCCAAAAACGTGTTTAATACATATTCAAAACCTTCACTAATACCAACCTCAATAACATGTATACCATAGCATTTCTATATGTCAAGTGTATGAGGAGAAAAACAAAAGTTTAAGATTTTTGTTTTTTTTACCCCACTTGACTATATATATATATATATATATATATATATATATATATATATATATATATATATATATATATATATATATATATATATATATATATATATATATATATATATATATATATATATATATATATATATATATATATATATATATATATATATATATATTTTTTCAAAAGTTCACAGGGCATAGCCCTATTCAAGGAGGGGAACTTCTAGGTAATTTCTACCTAGGATCCGAACTAGGATTCGAACCCGCGACCTTGCCATGCGACTCCATCGCTCTACCGTTTGAGCCACGGATATATATATATATTCTTATTATTATATATAGTTATATATATATATATATATATATATATATATATATATATATATATATATTATTATTATTACATTATATATATATATATATATATATATACATATTTATATATATATATATATACATATATATATTACATAAGAAGTTATTGGTTATTGTTGTTAGCATATATATATATTATATATTATATATTATATATATATATATATATATATATATATATATATATATATATATATATTACATATATATTATTGAAGTTTAGCGCACGAAAACGAATATTGAGCTGCTCTCATGATAACGCGAAACCGATTTAACAACCCAAATCTATAACTGAACGAAGCACAATACCTG
>JABUQX010148299.1:25000-30000 GCA_015478945.1 Trachelipus rathkii | reverse complement strand
TGGTGATGGGGTAAATATATGTGATGAAACGTTGAGGGAATGGAGGAAAATAAAAGGGAAAACAAAACTAGTAGACTTGAAGGCAGCATATTTACAAGTGAGAATCGATAAGAGTTTATGGAATTATCAGGTTGTGAAATTCAGAGGAAAATATTATGCTTTGACTAGAATGGGATTTGGTCTGAATTCGGCACCAAGAATTATGAATAGGATTTTAAAAGAAGTGTTAAAAATGGATAGTAAGATAGAAAAGGGGACAAGTAATTATATAGATGATATTATTGTTAATGAATCAATTGTGAGTGCGGCGGAGGTAGTAAATCATCTAAAGAGGTTTGGGTTAGTAGCGAAAAGTCCTGAATCTGTAGAAAATGGTCGAGTATTAGGATTGAAAATAATAAAAGGAAAAAAGGGAAATTTAGAATTCAGAAGAGGTAATAAAATTCCGAATATCAAAGAAGGGGATAATGTAAAAAAAAAGGAATTGTTTTCGATATGCGGTAGTATCGTAGGTCACTACCCTGTTGCGGGATGGGCAAGATTAGCTTGTAGCTATGTGAAAAGAATATCTCAAACGGAGAATTGGAATGAAAATATCGATGAGAATGTGCTGAAAATGATAAAAAGTATTATTGAAGAAATAAATAAAGACGATCCAGTGAAGGGATATTGGAATATTGACGATTCTAAAAAAGGAACAGTATGGTGTGATGCGAGTAATGTGGGTATGGGCATCATCTTGGAAATAAATGGAAAAATTGTGGAAGACGGGGCTTGGTTAAGGAAAAAAGAAGATTATTCACACATTAATGTTGCAGAGTTAGAGGCAGTGATAAAGGGAATTAATTTAGCGATAAAATGGGACTTAACGGATATTGAAGTAAAATCGGATTCTGCTACTGTGATTAATTGGATCAGAACAACAATAAGTGGTAAAGAAAGAATAAAAACTAAGGGAGCAGCAGAAATATTAATAAAAAGAAGATTGGCAACCATAAAACAGTTGATCGAAGAATTAGGTATTAATTTGAAATTAGAATTTGTGCCTTCGGAAAAAAATAAAGCGGATAGTATCTCGAGAATAAAGAGAAAATGGCTTATCGGAGAGGAAAATAAGCTGATAAATAATAATGTTTGTCTATTATCATTTGAGGAATTAAAAGAACTTCATAATAGACACCATCAAGGTATTGAGAAAACTTTGTTTTTAGCTAGGATGGTAGACAAAGATGTAAGGCGGAGAGACGTGAAAAAATGTGTAAGAGAATGTATTCAATGTCAATCAATTGACCCAATAAATTACGATAGAGTTGAGAAAGGTAGTTTAGATAAAGAAGAAAATTGGTCTAGGGTTGCGATAGATATAACTCATTTTAAGGGGAAAATATTTTTGTCAATGGTTGATTGTGGCCCTAGTAGGTTTTGTATTTGGAAGGAATTGATTTCAGAGTCAGGGCAAGAAATTAAAAGAAAAATAGAAGAGGTGATTTTAGAAAGGGGGAGAGTTGATGAGCTATTAATGGACAACGGTACGCAGTTTAGGAGTGAAAAAGTGGATGAATTTTGTAGAAAATGGGGGATAAAAAAGGTGTTTAGAGCGGCATATAGACCGGAAGGAAATGGTATAGTCGAAAGAAATCACCGTACGATAAAAAGGATTGCGGAAAAAGCGAATATATCTGCTCTAGAAGCTGTATTTTGGTACAATATATCACCAAAAGATGGTTTAAAGGAAGAGTCTATACCGTATAAAGGGATTTTTAATTATGATTGGAAATATCAGATTGCTGATGAGGATAAAAAAACTATTGTGGGTGAGGATATAGAATCAAAGTATAAAGTAGGGGAGGAAGTGTGGGTTAAGCCAGGAAAGAGTATCTGTACATCAAAATGGAATAAGGGATACGTAACGAAGGTGAATTCTAAATGGAATATCGATGTCGACGGGATGGCGAGGAATGTTTTGGACGTGAGAAAGGTGGTTTTACCCAATGAAGAAGTTGGTAATTATGAGCCGAAAGGTGAAAGAACAAGGAGAGATACTAATTTTTTAAGGTATAATCTACTAGGGGGAGAAAATTGATCTTTAGATCAGGGGGGCGTGTGTGGAGTTTTGGAGCTTCACACTATTAAAAGACTATATATATAAGAAGTATAGCATTGAAGTGGTTGTAGTACTAAATAAATAGTTAATTAAGAAGGTTGTTTCTTAGTCTCACCCAAAAAATATTTTGATATAAAGAGATATATATATATATAGTTATATATATGTTAAGTTATATATATATATATAGTTATAGATATATATTTATATTTTTATATATATATATATATATATATATATATATATATATATATATATATATATATATATATATATATATATATATATATATATATATATATATATATATATCCGAATTCGAACCGAACCATAGCACCTTAGATTCGAATCCGAATCGGTGTGTGTGGAAAGGTTCGAATCCGAATCCCACCTTACGGATTCGAATCCGAATCCGGAATCCGATTCGATAGCTCGAACTGGATTCGATTCGCCCATTTACTGAGATATATATATATATATATATATATATATATATATATATATATATATATATATATATATATATATATATATATATATATATATATATATATATATATATATATATCCATTGAGCATTTGGAGTGTATGTACATCCCATGACATTCCAGTGCTCAATTTTTCACCCCTCTTGAGCTCATATCCACATTCTTCTTACATTGAAGAAGACTCTTCGTTATCAAACACAGACCATAAAACACTTCTAATATTACAGACAACATTTCCTTTTGTATATCTCAGTGTGAGGTGAGAAAGAATTTCCACAGCGCAGTTTCTGAGACTCGTAGTAGGCGAGTAAAAGGACAGTGGTAGCTCGGTTGGGACCCCACTATTACTTATCTTTCTTTAGGAAAGCTAATGCATGCTTCGAACTTGGTAGTGACCGACGTAAGCGACCTTGTATCTTTCGACGATTGTATGAATATTCTGGGTACATGGTACATGGAATGTTAGAAAAAAAAATGCTATGAGAAGAGGAGAGTGCGATGAATGTATTTAGAATGGATAAATTTGATTTGTTTGCTGTGACTGAAACAAGGATGAATGGATGCGTAGTGTAGTGTGAGGTGAAATGTTTTTGTGCTGCAGTGGTGATGAATGAGAGGGGGCGAGAAAGAGTTCAGACTCTGATGAGTGACTTGTGGCACAGAGCTATGATGGATTTTGTTTGTGTGAGTACTAGAATAGTAATGGTTAAATTTAAGTTTGAGATGGTTAAGGTATGTGTGGTTGTAACATATGACCCATCTGAGGGTGATATTGAGGAGAGTGTGACTTTCTTGGATAATCTGAATGATGTTTTGGACGCGGTGCTTAGAGGCTTCAAATTGATTGTGTTAGGCGACTGAATGGTTAGATAGGTGATCAAAAAATGGATGATATAACAAGTGCCATTGGGGGTTGGGGGAGAAAATGAGAATGGTAGGAAGGTAATTGATTCTGTGAGGGGAGAGGTATGCGTGTAAGTTATACATTCTTCGAGCACAAGAGCATTCATTTGTATACTAGAGTTGGTGTTGGTAAAGATGGTAACGAAGTGAAAAGTATGCTTGATTTTGTGTTGGGGAAGTGGTAAAGAAGATGTTGAAGTATGTGAAGAATGTTGGGAATTGTAATATCAGATCATTTTGTTGTTTTGTGTGAGATTAAGTTAGCGGGGACATGGATGGAGAGGAAAGAGATAAGGAAGGAAGTGGCAAGAATTAATAGTGAGAAGTTAAGTGAACAAGGTTATAAGAAACAGTGCGTTAGACAACTTGCAAGTAAATCAGTTAAACGTGAACAAGACGAAACTGAACAAATCTGAACGCAAATGTAGGAAGCATTTGTTAATAGTGCAAGAGAGGTATGTCGTCGAGCTAAAGTAGGTAGTAAGAATGTCAATAGTGAGTGGTAGCATGAAGAGGTGATGCAAGCGGTTAAAGGTAAATCAAGAGGCTTGGTTGAATGTGCTTAAAACCAATGATGAGATCTCGAAAGAAATGTGCATTAGAAATATATATAAAGAGGGGAAAAAAAGAGATAAATGAACAATTTGGAGGGAGGTTGAATGGGGACTTACAAGGAAATAGGAAGTTCTTCGGGAAGGAAGTACGAAAGTTTAAGAAACAGAGTAAAGGGAATTTCATAGAATAATGAATAAGTACTTTCGTGACTGATGAAATGGATTTAAGGGGAGTTTAGAGGGACACTTTGAAAATCTGCATAACATTGACAGAAATGAAGAGCCGATAGTGAATGTGTGTGGATTTGATGGTGTAAGAAGGAATAGGGGTTTTGGGGATGAGGTAATTAGTAGGGGGAGGTAATAGGTAAAGTGGGAAAGTTGAAAAATGGTAAATCAGCAGTTATGGATGGAATTATTGCCGAAATGATCAAGAATGGATGTAAGATTGTGATTGATTGGATGTCGAAGTTGTGTAACAAAGTGCTAGTGGGGGGTATAGTTCCGAAAGATTTTAGGAGAGATTGGGCACCGTTAGAGCAAAATTTAGGGGGCAAATTATATATATATATATATATATATATATATAGTTATAGTATATATATATATATATATATATATATATATATATATATATATATATATATATATATATATATATATATATATATATATATATATATTATATATATATAAATATATATATATATATATATATATATATATATATATATATATATATATATATATATAGAAGAAAATATATATATATATATATATATATATATATATATATATATATATATATATATATATATATATATATATATATATATATATAATCTTTTAGTATAGTGCATTCAAAATTTTGAATAATAAAAAATTATAATCCACACATTAGCCCAATATTTATAAATATTTCATAATTTACGAAAAGTTTTATTTCAAAAT
>JABUQX010148299.1:0-20000 GCA_015478945.1 Trachelipus rathkii | reverse complement strand
TTCAATTCAGTCTTCTTCTTGCTCCGAAGAGGCCAACATGTATTGTTGGACGAAACGTCAGCATAGTCATTTTAATTTAGTTTGTGTTTTTTTAAATATTTCCCCCCTTTTCTAATTAAATATAGTGGTTTTAAATTAATTATCATAATTACGGAGTTCGAGTGTTTGCAATAGTACTCCTTAAAAAACAAATAATTGTTATATATATATATATATATATATATATATATATATATATATATATATATATATATATATATATATATATATATATATATATATATATATATATATATATATATATGGAGAGAAAATAAAGATTAGGGAAGGTCATGTAAGGCATTAGCATATATGTCATAGTGTGTGTATACCTATGTACGTAACTGCTTAGAAACAGTGAGGCACTTTCCCCCACCCCTTCAGGGTGGGATTTTTTTTTTTTTTTTTTTTTTTTTTTTCAGTTATTACCACCGCTCACGGGCAGAGCCCATTTTATTCAAGGAGCGTGATTAAATGAACAAAAATTCAACTAACTCAAATTACGCAGCAGATGAGCACAGAAGCGGGCTTTAAAGTGAGTGTTTTTTTATTGAGTAGGAAACACAGAAGGTGGAAGAGAATTCCACAGAACAGAGGTGGCAGGAAAGAAGGAGGCACCGCAGCGAACTAGTCTGGAGTTGCTAATACCAACACAAAACTCATGTGCCGACATGGCACCCCTTGTGCTACGAGGGCGTCTTAAAGGTGGTGGCACGCGAATGGCCCTCGAGTACTTGCCGCTACACTATTTATAGAATAGACACAAAGCATCAATATCAAGTGAAAAGATAATTGATTTAATGAACTAGAAAGTACAGGACAGTTTATGTCTTTTCCTTGACTCGACCCTATCCAAAAGCCGATGAAACCTGAGCCCCCTAGATATGAGATGCGAGCAGTACTCCATACAAGGGTGGATAAGATTTGTATAACTGGAGTAACTGTGAAGAGAAAAAAAGTCTCGCAGTCTAAACAGAACTCCCAGTTTCTTTTGAGGCCGCCCTAGCAACCGTTGTGATGTGAGGTTTCCAAGACATTTTTTTGTTTATGTTAAGGCCAAGGATGTTTATATTGTCAACAGAGACGAGAGAACCGTCGAAAGATATAGAAAAGTTAGAAGGTGTGTTAAAAGAGGAGATTTGTAAAAGTTGGGTTTATAACAGGTTGAATTTCACTATGTTGACATAATCCCACCCGGAAATTTATCCAGATCAGCGAGAATAAACTGGAAAGATTAAGACGAGGCAATTTAGAAGTAAAAGAGGGAGCAGAATTGAAATGTGCTGAAGAATGAAGGGTCGAGTCATCGGTATATGGGTGGATAGAGTTAGATATGTGCAGACAAAGATCATTAATGAAAAAGCAAGAATAAAGTAGGAGATAAGACAGAACCCTAAGGAACAAAACTATTGACAGAAAAAGAAGAAGAAGAAGTCGCCCCATCAACAACAGCCGATATTGAGCGATTTGAGAGTAAACTAGACATAAGTAAGCAAAGAGAAGGAGTGAAACCAAAGGAGGGGAGCTTGAGAGCTGTGACGCGTGCCATACCCGGTCAAATGCTTTGATAAGTGTCAAGCGCCACCACGCAAGTCTCCTGTAGTTCCTAAGGGTGGAAACCATAAATCTGTTAGATAGGAAAGCATCACCAGTAGACCTCGAGCGCCGAAAGCTGTACTGGCTATCGGAAAGAAGGGAACAGATTCCAGATGGTCTAAGAAATGAGTTAGAAGGGTTTCAAGATCTTAGATAGAATACAGGCTAGAGCTAGGCGATAGTTAGAAGGATCAGAGCGACTTCCTTTTTTCGGAATAGTTGACATATGCGCTTCCAACACTGAGGAAAAGGCATTGAGGCATAGAGAATATAGTTGAACGAGAAGAGGGGCTAGCACGGAAGCACTCCCTCAAACACGGGAGGAATGCCATCCGGGCCACCCGCTTTCCTAACGTTCATAGATTTTAGAAGCCCATGCATCTCAAATGTAATTTCAGGCAAAGGCATAGGACACCTGAGAAGAGAAGGAGGAGGAAGAGGAATGCCAGAATCGTCCAGGGTTGAGTTAGAGGAAAATAGGAGGCCGAAGAGATTGGTTTTCAGTTGGAGAGTTAGCAACAGAACCATCAGATCGAATAAGAGGAGGAAAGGTAGATTTACAGAAGTTGTTGGAGATGTTCTTGGCAAGAGGCCAGAAAGATTTGTCAGTAGGAGAACCAAGGAGGTTAGCGCACTTTCGTTTGATGAAAGCCCGCTTATCTCGTCGAAGAATATCCCTGCAACGATTTCTAGCTGAATGAAAATTAGCGCAGAAGTGATAGGAGAACGAGAATTTTTCCACTTCGATATGCCAGCATTGCTCCTAGCCTGAATGGCCAGAGAACAATTACGATCGAACCATGGATTATGGGGAGAGAAAGATTTAGTCGAAGAAGGAATGAACCTGCTCATCCCATCAGCGATTACAGCTCCCACCTTGTCGGCAGAAGCCGAAGCGTCGCCAGAGGAAAAGCAGTCATTCCAAACATTCAAATATTATTTTCTGAGGATCCTACATGGAGCAAATGCCACCTAAAATGAGGAGTGATGTGTGCCGATCCTCCTTAGCGAGAGGTCGTGCTGAAGATTTGTGTTTTCAATTTCCTTAGAGTAAAGTCAGAGATTAGGTTAGTGGCAGGGAAATATATTAATTTTGCTATAATTACGTGCAGTATAGTTAATTATATGCTGAGGTATTGTTCCTATTGTCCCCTAAATCATTGACGAAATATCTAATTGTTAAATTTCCATTATCATTTGATTTGTTTAATAAACGCTAAAGGACAGTTTCATTACATACACATGAATTTGATTGATTTCATTCATTAATAGACTTTGGAGTAGCCAGTCTATAATTTCTTGTGAATCCCTGCTGTTAGAGTGACTTCATTAATTACAAGTAATTAATAACCTTCTGATCTGAAGTCAAAATTATAATAATTAAATGCAATCAAATTCCATCAAAATCAAAATAAAAGAATAATTAATCTGTGTATATGAAACTAAAATAAATTGTGCGCTTAATCAAACTGTGATTTTGTGTCTATAAATAAACTGTGTGATAAAACTTGTGTGAAAATCAAATTTTATGTTAACGGAAGAGTGAAATCTGTATTAAGAAATTAAAAAGTGTTAAGTCGTTACATAAAAGCAAGCGCCGGCAGAAAACAAAATTCCAAATCTACCCCAAACCATTTCAAAAATATCCAACGGACTATTGTGTTAGGTCTAAAGGTTACAAATATTACGAAACAAAGTCTCTTTTGTAGTTTTAAATCGCGTGGCAACAAAGAAACCTCACAGACTCCAAACCAGTCGTTCAAAAACTCCCTAAAACAAAAAGA
Organism: Trachelipus rathkii; assembly: GCA_015478945.1. Taxonomy (NCBI): domain Eukaryota; kingdom Metazoa; phylum Arthropoda; class Malacostraca; order Isopoda; family Trachelipodidae; genus Trachelipus; species Trachelipus rathkii. Next base: position 16,581 of record JABUQX010148299.1, on the reverse strand, counting down.
GGGAATAGAAAGACGCCTTCACCCCAACGTGCTCTACCTCCTTGAGGGAGATCAACACTCCTCTTTCTCTCTTCTGAGAATGAGCTCTTGAGACACCGCCCTCCGACTTCTCGCTCAGCAACAAAGCCAAGACGAAGAGAGTATAAGTCTCTATTGAAGACTTACAGCCATTTAACTTCAGTCAACTACCAGCTGATCCAGTGATAAATACTAGGTGGTTGAGGGTTAAATGCTATATTCAAACTAAACTCATAGATGATGGGCATGAAAGAGTGCGTCTACTGGCTTCTATCTTACCAAATACTTTGGTGTCATCAATCCACTTTCCTCTGAAAGAAAATGCCTATCAGCTGCTTTTGGATGATTTCAAACAAACATATCTTCCCGCCCTTAGACAACGGGTAAGAAGTCTTAAGAAAGGAATGCGGCCAGATGAGCTTCCCAGCGAATACCTAAACAGGTCAAGGGCGTATTGGGATTTAAAACTTGATAAAGAAGGATGTACAACCCAAAATTTGCTATCGAGTTGTTCCTCGAAGAACTTCCCACCAACGTACAGATGAGCGTATACACATTGGCCGAAGAAAATAACCTACATAGATGGTGAAAGTCGCAGACGACTTATTTAAGAACTTCATTCGAAAGGATAGAAATTTCCTAACACGTAAATAACGACCAAAATTGGGGTCGGTAAATAACCTGTGAGTGAATACAGACAGTCACGAGTCAGACTCATTAACAGACAGAGCTAGCGCGCGAAAGCGGAGCGCAAACTGACCTACCTCGCTGTAACGATGACAAGATCCCGGCCAGCTGCTGAGCACATGAAAGCAAACTACGGAGATGGCTGGTTCACTGGGTACCGCTCTCTCTTCAGAAAAGAGTCAACCGACGGAAGAAAGGAATGCGGGGCGTGGTAGAAGTCAAGCAAATCAATCAAGATATGATAATAACGCCTTTAATAACACATCAAATGAATTACGTTACTACTTATTCACGCTTCTCTTACATAAAGCCTTCGATGTGAATCAAATGGTGCCCACTCTATCCACTCCTTTTCCCAAATGGAGAGTAAAACGCCATTCAAAAATGCCACCCCTCAGGACGGGAAACTTGTGAATCGACTGCTGGAAACCGCCTCGGTAAGCAGTCTTAAAAATTTTGAAACAAATATGAAAGTGACATTCTATCCTAATGTAGAAGCTATAAATAATGATGATGTTAATTTAGCAAAATACTGAGACATAGCCAGTACCGAAAATAAATCTACAGAAAACATACCGGCTTCTCAGCCCTACAAAATAATAATACGAAAATAACTTACAAAGAAAATAATAATAAAGAAAATAATAATAAAGAAAATAAAAATAAAGAAAATAATAATAATAATAATAATAATAATAATAATAATAATAATAATAATAATAATAATAATAATAATAATAATAATAATAATAATAATAATAATAATCATAATAATAATAATAATAATAATAATAATAATAAAAACAATAAAAATGAACATATAAATGGAAAATGTGAAAACAATCAGTTCCATAATGATGGTGGAGACGATTTGCATGCTCTTTCTCCAAATTGTGTGAAACTATACATTCAAATTAATGAAAATATTCTGTACAGAACTATTAACAATGACCAAAATGTCATTATAGATGAGGAAAAATGTACAGAAAAGGATTGAATATGTCGGACCCGAAAATGATGGTAATGTAAAAACGAAAGATTTTCTAGGGCCTGTACAATTATCGCACGCTAGTTACACTTTTTTTAATAAGATTGCATGTAATAATTTGCCTAATATAGTTGTAGAAAGCAATGATACAAAGTATCTTCCCAAGTATGGCCAATGAAAGTTTAAAACGATAAATGAAGTAGCATTGAGAAAGCTTTAACGAAGACCAGACGGGGAGAAACGTAAGGCTGCCAACCTAAACCTCTATCAGGTCAATGATATCTTAAATAATAAAGAATCCACCCCTGACTCCGGATCGGAGGTCAATATATTGCAAGCTGCGCAATTGCAAAGGAAGTCCCCAATAGGGCACCTCTAGCTGCAAACAATACCAAAATTTCCATTTATGATGTAAAAAACTATTGAATTTGATATAAATTTAGGTTGGAAATATGTTGCGAAATTCTATATTTCACATGTTAATATAAATATTCTGGGGCTACCATTTAGACATTATGGGCGGATAGATTTTAAACATGATGTTTTAATAGATCCAGTAACAAATCAGACTATAAAATTAATAGTAATATAAATTCTAAAATTAAGTACATGTGCATAAATTTCAAGGGACATCCTGTCTCCTCCTAACCCTTCCCCTAAATCCAGCCTCTTTACCTACTAGCCCTTTAATTATTAAATGATGTTATTTTATAAATATAAAAAACTGTTCCTCAATCCTTATCTCAAAGAAAATAATTATGTAAAGAGAAAACAAAATGAAAGATGGGCCAAAATATTTGAAAAATATAAGGTAAATTCTGAGCAGCATGAGCTCAGCATTAATAAAACAAAGAAGGCCGAAGAGCAGGTGTTGGTTCCTGAAAGGGTCTTAATAGAACCAGCAAACACCTCATCCATATAACGGCAAATATTAAGGGCTCCTATCTACATGAGACCAATGACGAATCACTCATAAATTATATTCTCAAACAAGGGCCGAATTTAATAATTTAATTGCAACAGGGGTTTTAAAAAGAACGAATTCTGGGCATTTCCTGTGTCTGTTCTTGAAAAGAGTAATAATCAAGTGAGGTTAATTTCAGACTTCCGTGAACTAAATAAGAGGTCTGAACAAGAACCCTACGGATTACCAACATTGCAGGATAACAGGTATTTACAATTTGTTTACGGTAAAAAAGTAAACCTCCGGCAAGCTTACTATAACGTGCCAGTCAGCGCGGAGACAAAGAAATATTTCACAATTACTTGTCCTTTTGGTAATTACAGTTTTAACTCCACTATACTGTACAAAATATTCTTCATTTTTCAAAAATTTATGAACATACTTCTCCAGATATTAATGGTGGTGTATATGGATGACGTCCTAATTCACACTGAGACAAAAGAAGAACACCCATATTATACTTGAAAAGCAAAGTGGCTTCAATATTTACATATCAGCCTAAATCAGGCCAAATGCAAAATAGGAGAAAAGAAATTGATTATTTAGATGTATTAACAAACGCAGATGGCGTGTACCCAAATTAGATAAAGTGAAAGAAACATTAGATAGTCCTAACAGAGTACAATTAGAGAACTAAGAGCGTTTCTGGACCGAATTGGGTTTTACCTAAACACCATAGCTTCGTTTTTCGATGTCATCGCCCTGCTTAGCATCTATCTGGCGCGGGAAACCATATTCAAGAGACGACGCATAATGGAATGCAGTTGCTGATAAACATTCGAAGATGCAAAGCAAGCTATAAACATGCTTCTACCCTTACCTACCCCAGCGGAATAGTCCTATAAAATCATCGTTCATGCCACTGATGTCGGTGGCAAGTGTCATAATGACTGATTAGATGAACGTCTATATCAGTTTTTACAGTAGCATCTTATCTCCAATAGAGCAAAATATGAATATACAAACAAACTCCTTGTGTGTTTAAAGAAAGTTTTGAAGAAATATGGATTTTTAGTAGCTGGCCACGCACTGACAATTCACACACAATCGCGTGAACTAATCAACAATTATCAAAGTGTATCAATCATTCGCAAAATCAAAACGTGTGTAAAGGAGATCAGGCAATTAAATCTCCTGAGTTCATTTAAGGTAGATTGGAAAGATAATTAATAAAAACTGAACCACGTTTTCGGAATATCTTTTGCAAAATGAAATAGATGCACACAAATATATCAAAATGACAATATTGTTTCGAATCAGAAAGAAGGCGGCGGAGCCTACACCTCTCACCCGAAAGCGACGCTGTGATTGGTTCCTCAAAGGCTTGGTAGCAAATCAGAGAACAGTGAAAATAATACTGAAGAAGATCACACCGCATTTAAATGCATACCAACACAGCCCATATCACCTGAACTTCGGAGATGGTTTGAAAGAACCACAGCAGGTGCAGCCGCAAGATCGAAAGTTGTAAATTCCGAAGAAGGGCAAAATATGGTCCCTTTAAAAAGTTTCAACCCACATACTGAGAGAATACTTCAAATTCCAAGCGTGGGCACCTTAAATTTTGAAGAAAAGAAAACGATGATAACAGAGCGCATAGCTTTAGAGAGAGTGAGAATTTGGAAAATGGAAACCCAAGTAGATAAAGAATCAATAGATGTAATAAATGATAAATTAATCGAGATAAAAACTGTAAACTTAATGAGTGGCTGTAGCAAAGCGCATGCAGAGATTATAAAAAGATTCCAAAAACAAATTGATTATGAAGATATTAGTGAGAAACAGCAAATATATAAATATATACAATAAAAGAGAAAGAGAAAAGTTCACTTAATATTAAGAAGCAAAGTTCTGGTTTAAGAAGAAAGAATTACATTTATATGTTGTATTAAAATCGTATCTATGTAAGTAGAAATTTATAGATACAACCTTAATACCAAAGTAGAATAGTTTTTAAGAATAGTAAATTTACGACAGTAAGTTAAACTGAATTAATAAATGTTATGTGTTTTAATGCATAAATATAATAAATGGAATTATCCACCTATGGTGAAAGGAACAAACAACTTACTTGTTGAAAAACTGAAACTTCTTATCCCAGTCCTTATTTCGGATTTGAAATTGTTATTTTCAACACCGGTGCTATCAAAGTTAGTTTCACCGGCTTCTTAGCATAGGTAGAAATAATTCCTAACAATACGTATTGTCATATACGTATTTTCGATAATAAAGTTGAATTGAATCTTAAGCATTAGTTATTGAAGAAAAAAGCGTTACTATGCACTTAATAAAGTTACACAAAAATCACATTATATAAGGCCTTAGTGATTATAAGTTTTAACACTTTTTTAAACGTTAACACTTAATGCAAATATATGAAGGGAGTTTTATATAAAAGCATCCACTTCTTTCGAACGACAGAAATTACTAAACTTTTTTCAGCACAAGTTCAATCAGCGACTTGACAGTACGAGGTCGAAAACGTAAAAGCTTTGATTTTGAATAATTATTCCAGCATATCAACTCCAGCTATTTAACTTCCTCAAAAGTGTTCCGGTTTCATGATTCCAATATTTACAATTTAAAACACATAACATCTTTTAAGGAATAAATATAGTTTGGCAAAGAGTTAATAATTGAAATGCATACGAATTTGAGACCAAAAGCATATTGAAACGCAAACTTTCATTACGAAATATTTTAAGCTATTGATTCGCATTCCAATTTTAATACACTGGGCGGGGGCGATGGCACGGATTTCGACGAATTCGTGTCATTTAAAAAAAACAAAAAAAAAAACAAAAGAATTTGATTAATCAGAACTCTCGGATGATTCCGATTCCGATTCCGATTCATTACCGATATTCAAAAATTTCGAACGGGCTACTATAGCTGCTTTCCTTCTGGGACGCAACGAATTTGCAACCGCGGGAGTATCATTAATTGTGGTAGGGGCAGGAATTGTTACTTGCTGAGATGATGGTGGTAATGGAACCATTGAATTTGAAGCAGAACTATTTCCTTGAGATTTGACTTGATTTCCACTGTGTGTTAATGATAGCTCTAAAGGGAATAAATGCTTTATGGGGTAAACATTCATTTGACCTCCAGGAGTTCGAACCTGGACTGAGCGAACCTTATTATCATCTCCATAAATAAGCAGTTGAATAATGCCCATTTGCCAATATGGTCGCTCTTTGACCGGACTTTTAATAAGTATGATGTCTCCTACTTTCACCCTATTTTTCCATGAGACTTGATAGAGGTCTTTTCCTATCTCTCTCAAACTTAATAAATACTCATTATACCACCGAGTCCGGAAGTCTTCGAATATTTCAGTAGATCGTTTAAGGGATTGGATTAGTTCTTCTCTTGAAGGGGAATCGGTAGGAATGGGCTCGTTTAATACGATACTTGAATTAGCTAACGGTTTTAAAAAACAGTTAGGAGTGAGAGGCACTATATCATTATCCGAAGAAGTATATGTTAATGGCCTCGAATTGATAGCATTAGCAATGTCTGCCAATGCTGTTGTGAAATCGAAATATTCCAAATTTTTACGTCCAACAGTCTTATAGAGACAATTTTTAACAGTCCGAATTGACCTTTCCCACATACTTCCCATCCAAGGGCTGTATAGGGGAATGCGGATATGTTTAATGTGATTTTTACGCAAAAATTCGGAACCCACCTCTGATACAACAAACTGCTCGAGAGCATCCGCACCTTTATTAAAAGACCGGGCATTGTCGCTATATAAAAATTCAGGGACTCCAAACCTAGCCACAAAGCGTTGGAACGATTGAACGAATGCCCTAGCAGACATATCTGGGATAAGATCCAAATAGACACAACGAATATTGAGGCAGGTGTAAAGAAGAATATACATTTTTTGAGGTTGGGTGGACCCTTTAATTTTAATGAAAAAATGTTTAGTAAAATCCACTCCAACATTTGAGAAAGGACGATAGAAATTGACTTGCGCTTTTGTGAAATTAGTAAACTTCGGATAAGAATAAGAAAAGCTGTTGAACTTTGTACAAGTCACACATTCCGATAAAACTCTTCTTATTGTATGACGAGCTGAAGTTATCCAGTAGCCCTTTAAACGAATGAAGGTCAAAGTAGCTTGAATGCCAAGATGTTTACAAGAAACATGTGCATCTCTGACAATCAGGGTGGTAAGATGATGGGACTTGCCAAGGACTACTGGATTGACTATCTCGAAACTATAGTAGTTAGTGCGAGACAACCGTCCTTTACTTCTTATAAGACCCAAATCGTCCAAAAAGAAGTTCAGGCGAGAAACTAAATCAGGTGGTTTTGAAGAAGTTGATGCAGATTGAATCTCTCTCAAAAAACGAAGTTCAACAGGAAAATTTTCTTGTTGCATAATCTTGAGCAAGAAAGGTCGAGCTTTCCTATCATTTTCAATAGGATCGATGGAAGATGTGCCGAATTTGTAGAGTAAAGCACATACTCTTAACAAAGTTGAAAGGGAAGAATACTTGGTCATGTCAATAATAGGAGGAGGTGGGGCTTGAATGACTGTGAAGGTAGTTGAAAGCCCTTCCTGTACACTCCTTGTTTGCTGATAACTAGGCCAATACACTTGGTCGTGTTTAAGCCAAGCTGGTCCATTCTTCCATAGTTCGAGCTTCTTCATGAATTCGCGACAGGACAAACCACGAGTTATAAGATCTGCAGGGTTTTCATCTGTTTTGACGTAGTTAAATGAGATCGGTATTAAATTATCGTTTCTCATAGATGAAACCATACTCTTAATGTCCTGTATACGATTCCGAACGAAAATTTGTTTTGTCCTGCTACCTCCTCCAGCTACCCATGCAAGAACGATTTGGGAGTCAGAGAAGACGTTGACCTTACTAAATTCAACCTCTTGTAGGCTAGTCACGATCTGTGGAAGGCATTTAAGCGCCAGAAAGATGGATAAAAGCTCTAAACAAGGAAGGGTTTTTCCCTTGAGAGGAGCTACTTTAGATTTGGCCCACATTAACGAAGGACCTTGTTCTGTGGAGGTGATGTAAGCCGCAAATCCATGGATGTTAAGGGTTGCATTAGCCGATGAGGTATCAAAACAAAAAGGATTGAAAGATAAACTCTTAAGAGAGTCAAGATCGGCCCTTAATTTTTCCCAATCCTCCTTTATTTCAAGATCGATAGAGTCGTCCCAACTCATTTGTTTTTCCCATATACGTCTCATCAAAAGTCGACCTCTCAATGTGACAGGAAGAAACAAAGAAAGAGGATCAAAGATTTTATTAACTTGAGAGAGCAGATCTCTTTTTGAACTGACTGATGATAACTCAAAGTCTGCGAGTCTCAGGGTGTCATTACCAGGATGGTAAAGGTAACCTAGAACTTTTTCCTCCTCGCAGTTATGGGAAGAAAACATGTTATCCTGTTTTATTTGAGCCTTAAGATCTGAATGGTTAGTGTTCCAAGAACACAAGTTGAATCCTCCTTCCTTCATTCTTTGAACTGATGTGGTGTAAATGTTTCTCAGTACTTCTGGGGACGAGTGAGTGTAAATAAAATTATCTACATAAAGATTATTTATCAGAAGACGAGAGACTAAATCATAAGGATAGTTATTCTGAATGTGGTGTCTAATAACAGCTCCCAAAATGTAGGGAGAAACAGCAAGTCCGAATATGATGGTTGCGTACCGATAAGTAACAAGCCTGCCATCTTCTTCCCAGAAGAAACAAAACTTGTTACGGTCACTTTCTTGCTTGAGATAGATTTGTAAGAAAGCTTTAGATATGTCCGCAACAACCACATATTTATTGGTTCTAAAAGCTAAAAGAAGACGAAGAAGGGGAACCAACAAATCTATACCTGGATAACAGGCTTGATTAAGGGAAGGAGCTCCTTTTGTACGAAGACTGCAATTGAATACAGGTCTAATCTTAGTTGATACCTGATCAGCCATTCTTATGACAGGCCTGTGGGGAACCCATACATATTTATGGAAGTCCTTCGGAGATACGTTGATGATTTCAATTATGCCGTTTTTCAGCTGTTCTTTAAAGACATCACTGTATGCTTTGTCGAGTCCCTGATTGTTAAGACGATTCTTGACTCGTTTTAGTGTACTTAAAGCAACATTATAGTTGGATGGAACTTGATGCAGCAAATCCTGAATCCAAGGGATTTCGATGTGGTACTTTCCATCGATAAATTGAATGGAGTTGTGGAATTTAGTTATAAATTCTTTGTCGGTAGTACCATAATCTTTTTCTTCCTGAATTCCCATGGACTCCAGACTGTACAGATGCTCCAGACCAAGTTCAGTATCCTTTTGATTCGAGGAAAGATCGATGACATCAGGGTAGGAAGGATGGGGATCTAGGATTGAGTTTACGAGGGTTTGAGGAGCGTTGACAAATTGGTAGGGCAATGAAGAGACAGACATTGTTAGTCATGAATCTTCCTCCTCATGTTCTCGCGATGAGTTAACAGACTGCTTTCTGTACAGAAAGTCTTTTTGATGTGGAAGTAGAAAAGAATCCACAGGACCGAAAGGAACTAAACCGAAACAAGTTGAAATAGCACTTCCTTCCAAACATTCTACCATTTGGAAGTGCCTCATATGACAAAGAGCGTCAGTGCCAAGCAAAAGGTCGATGTTATTCACAGAGTCCCCATAAGGACCTACAAATGAGTTATCAGCTACTTTGTATTTTGACGAAATTCTACAAATAGCAGATGCCAGTCCATTAACAGTAAAACCCACATCTAAAGAAGGGTCTACAAGAACAGGAATTGATATAAATGAATCACAACAACAGTTGAGATCCAAATTAGTTAAATAAGAGGAACGAACCTGCTCTCCGATGAAGGTTTTGATGGGATTGTCAATCTTGGGTAATTGCTCACAATTGATGTCGAATTTATTGAGCAATCTTGGACTAGCATAGGTTCTCTGTGAACCTAAGTCAATTAATGAACGAACAGGCACAGACTTATTCTTGTGTCTTACTGTGATGGTGATGGTAGGTAAGATTTGGGAGGCAGATGACTGTCCGGTATTGATACACAAGTGGTTGCTAATACCAGAATTACTTTCTTCATCGGCATCTTTTTGATTGTTGTTCCGATGTTGAGTACGAATTTCAGATGGACAAAGAGCTGTGAGATGCTTTCTACTCTTGCAATTTAAGCAAGGGTACTTAAGGTTGAGTGTTTTTGCTGGACACTTATCCACCATATGTTTCAAGCTGGAACAGTTGCTGCACAGCTTAAGCACAACACATCTGTCCCTTTTGGCCTTAGGAGATTCATAAACTGTGCATTCTGAAAGGAAATGCTTCCCACTGCACAACTTACATTTAATTTCAGAAGATGCTTGAATATTTGACGAAGATGGAGATGATGTCTTTTTATTTACACTATCACCTTTAGATGTATTGAAAGTATGACTCTGTTCAGATGGTACAGAAGGAAACTTTTTCCCATTTCTGTTTCTCCTTTTTGAATCAAAAGAAGAACGAGAAGAACCAGAAGAGGGAGATTGAGTGTAAGATTTTGGAGTTCGAAATCTTTCCATATTATGAATGATTTGATTGTGTTCTTTGAATATGAGGTTGATGGAAGGATATTGTTCCTTCGTAGACAGCTTTAACTCTCTCAAAAATGAAATAGGAAGCTTATCAACCACGATATGACTTATTAACTTGCAACCGGATGAATCCTCTTGAAAAAAGTCAACTCCAAGTTCCTTAAGTTCCTTCAAGTTAGCCCGAACCTTTAAAATGAAAGACCGGACAGGTTCCAACTGCCTTCCGTCAAGAGGCGGAGCTGAATCTAACTCATGTAAAATAGAGTCGATAATGAATGCTCTATCTAGATAATGTTCCTTTAAGATGGTTAAGGCAACATCATAATTGTCATCCGTGCCTGACAAGAACTCAATGTCCTTCAGAGCATATCCCTTCAAATGTGATTTTAAATATTGAAGTTTGATGGCCTTTGAGATGTCTCTTCTCTCTCCATATACGTTATTGAAAGATTGGAGAAAAGAGCGGAAAGAATGCTTGTCTTTATCTCCCGAGAAATCTCCACACTTTAAGGCAGGAATCTTTAAGCTAGAAGGATAGTTCGACTTCTCTGAAGAGGCACTAGACGACTTTCTTGAATCTGAATTATAACCATACTTGTCTTTTAACAAGTGAAGCGCTTTAGCCATCTTAATATGGTAGGTATCAGTGGCTGTAAGTTCTTCGTCAAGTATGGCTTGGTCAACTTTCGTATATTCAGCCCCCAATATTAAGTTTTCAATGATAGTGTCTTGAGCTTTAATTTCACTCATGACTGTTGTCACCTTTTCAAATACAGTTTTTACAACAACTGGATCCTAAAAGGTGGGAGAGTCCTCATCACCTTCCTCTTCTATAGGAAAGTGTTTACAACAGAGAGTAAGTTTTCTTCTTAAGTGTCCCCTTTTTAACCTAAGAGGACCCAAGTCTTTAAGAAGACTTGACTTGAGGCTAGATATTTCCTCTCCTGAAAGATCTGTAGGCATTTGGTCTTGAAAATCAGCAGCCTCTTTCAGATCTAAGTCTTGAATGATGTCCATATTGATAGTAGAAAGAACAAATCGAGAAAGAATGGAACGAATGAGAAATAATACACCAGTGCGCAGTAACTATGTCAAAAACAACCACTGAGCATATACTATGTCTATGTTGAAAATCTATGTCGAAAACAACTACTGCGCATAGACTATATCGAAAAACAATCACCGCGCATAGGCTATGTCAAAAACAAACACTGCACATAGACTATGTCGAAAATAAACACTGCGCATAGACTATTCATGTCGAAAACAATCACCGCGCATAGGCTATGTCAAAAACCAAACACTGCGCATAGACTATGTCGAAAATAAACCCTGCCCATAGACTATGTCGAAAAATAAACACTGCGCATAGACTATGTCGAAAAATAAACCCTGCGCATAGACTATGTCGAAAAATAAATACTGCGTATAGGCTATGTCAAAAAACAAACACTGCACATAGACTATGTCGAAAAACAAACACTGTGCACAGACTATGTCGGAAAACAAATCAACTTATAGCTGCGTCGAAAACCAAACACTGTATAGGACTATAAGCCGAAAAATAAACACCGCGCATAGGCTATGTCGAAAAAACATGCGCATAGACTATGACGAAAAATAAACACCGCGCACAGACTATGTCGGAAAACAATCACCGCGCATAGGCTATGTCGAAAACCAAACACTGCGCATAGACTATGTCGAAAAATAAACCATGCGCATAGACTATGTCGAAAAATAAACACTGCGCATAGACTATGTCGAAAAACAAACACTGCGCACAGACTATGTCGGAAAACAATCACCGCGCATAGGCTATGTCGAAAACCAAACACTGTGCATAGACTATGTCAGAAAACAATCACCGCGCATAGACTATGTCGAAAAATAAACACTGCACATAGACTATGTCGAAAAACAAACACTGCGCATAGACTATGTCGAAAAATAACACTGCACATAGACTATGTTGAAAAATAAACACTGCGCATAGACTATGTCAGAAAACAAACACTGTGAATAGATTATGTCAAAACACAATCACCGCGCATAGACTATGTCGAAAAACAAACACTGCGCATAGGCTATGTCGAAAAATAAACCCTGCGCATAAACTATGTCGAAAAACAATAACTACACATAGACTATGTCGAAAAACAATCACCGCGCATAGGCTATGTCGAAAAACAACTACTGCGCATAAACTATGTCAGAAAACAATCACCGCGCATAGACTATGTCGAAAAATAAACACTGCACATAGACTATGTCGAAAAACAAACACTGCGCATAGACTATGTCGAAAAACAAACACTGCGCATAGGCTATGTCGAAAAATAAACCCTGCGCATAAACTATGTCGAAAAACAATAACTACACATAGACTATGTTGAAAAATAAACACCGCGCATAGATTATGTCAAAAAATAAACCCTGAGCATAGACTATGTTGAAAAATAAACACCGCGCATAGGCTATGTCGAAAAATAAACACCGTGCATAGATTATGTCAAAAAATAAACCCTGCGCATAGACTATGTTGAAAAATAAACACCGCGCATAGACTATGTCGAAAAATAAACCATGCGCATAGACTATGTCGAAAAACAACCACTACGCAAGCAAAATGTCGAATTTGAGAAAATTATCGAATTTATATAAAAATATCGAATGCGCACGAACTGTCGAAAACACACACTGCGCATGCAAAATGTCGAATGTATATATATATAAAATATATACAAAATATTTACTGTAATATTTATTTTTTAAAGTCACTTTTTGCGAATAGAAAAAACTTAAGAACAATTTTTTAGAAAAAATTATCAAACACGTGACTTTAAGTCGCTTTCAAATTAAAAAAATGTTAAGACACCTTTATCAAAAAATCAAAAAAACAAAAAAAATTTACTAGTAAATCTTACGCATATGGAAATAAATCGCGCTTGAATATGCCTGTTTAGTCTCAAACTCGATGCAAGAAAAAACTTTAAGTTTGCCTTTCATAAGGTTTAAACAAATTTGAACAAATTTACAAAAAATTGATTCTTATGAAATATTGAAAAACTTCAAAAATTAACTAGCAATTTCAAAAATTGCAAACATTAAATAACAATTTCAAAAATTATTAAAATCGTATCTATGTGAGTAGAAATTTATAGATACAACCTTAATACCAACGTAGAATAGTTTTTAAGAATAGTAAATTTACGACAGTTAAACTGAATTAATAAATGTTATGTGTTTTAATGCATAAATATAATAAATGGAATTATCCACCTATGGTGAAAGGAACAAACAACTTACTTGTTGAAAAACTGAAACTTCTTATCCCAGTCCTTATTTCGGATTTGAAATTGTTATTTTCAACACCGGTGCTATCAATGTTAGTTTCACCGGCTTCTTAGCATAGGTAGAAATAATTCCTAACAATACGTATTGTCATATACGTATTTTCGATAATAAAGTTGAATTGAATCTTAAGCATTAGTTATTGAAGAAAAAAGCGTTACTATGCACTTAATAAAGTTACACAAAAATCACATTATATAAGGCCTTAGTGATTATAAGTTTTAACACTTTTTTAAACGTTAACACTTAATGCAAATATATGAAGGGAGTTTTATATAAAAGCATCCACTTCTTTCGAACGACAGAAATTACTAAACTTTTTTCAGCACAAGTTCAATCAGCGACTTGACAGTACGAGGTCGAAAACGTAAAAGCTTTGATTTTGAATAATTATTCCAGCATATCAACTCCAGCTATTTAACTTCCTCAAAAGTGTTCCGGTTTCATGATTCCAATATTTACAATTTAAAACACATAACATCTTTTAAGGAATAAATATAGTTTGGCAAAGAGTTAATAATTGAAATGCACACGAATTTGAGACCAAAAGCATATTGAAACGCAAACTTTCATTACGAAATATTTTAAGCTATTGATTCGCATTCCAATTTTAATAGTTGATATATCTTTAAATTATGCAAGAGTAATATTACCGGAAAAATGTATAGATGAGATAATTAAAATGACTCATTTTCAGGGTCATTTAGGAATAACGCACTGTTTAACCACAATAAAGGTGGACTTTGTCTTCCAGAGCATGTATAAAAGGGTTTAAAACATCGTCAGGTCATGCCCTCAATGCCAAGTAAGTAAGGTGGGTAGGAAAATAAACCCCGCTTATGGCAAATATAGAGAAGTCCATTACAAGTTTCAGACAATAAATGCAGATATACTAAAAATGAGTTCATGTAATGGTTAAAAATATCTGTTCTCCCTCATTGATAGATACTCCCATTATGTGTGGGTATTTCCCCTCAAAACTATCACTAAAGAAACAATAGTTAAAGTATTAATAAACGAGATCCTACCTCATACAGGTGTACCGGACCACTTAGTTACCGATAAGGGAGCTAACTTCACCTCTCACTTTTTTGAGAGTGTGTGTCGCCTAATCGGCACTACTCATACAACCATGGCGACCTATTCCACATTTTCAAATGCTAAATTGAGAATACGAACAAAGTAATAATCAACTGTATTAGAATCATGTTGGTAGAGCCTGAGATGAAAAATCAACAATGGTTAGATGTTCTTCCCTTTGCTCTTTTCGCTGTACGGCAGATGCCCATCTCAGAAAGTGGCATCTGACCTAGTAAGCTTTTGTATGGGCAAAATATAAATATCCCTGGAGGTTTACTAAATACTGAAGTGCCAGATAGAACCATGTCATATGATAATTACATAGGAAAGCTCGCAGGATTAATAGCCAAACCACTTGCAAAGAGAACAAATCCACGAAATAGAAATATCTTTTTACCTAAAAATTTGAAAGATGCAAAATATCTATTGGTTAAAAACCAACAGTACAACATTGGAAAACTTGAATCCAAATATAGTGGTCCCTACCAGGTGGTAAAAATAACAAATAATAATGCTCATGTCATAAAAGGAGACAAAATCGTGGTAGAAAATTTAAGAAATGTGAAAATATTTTACCATTTAGTCCCATCTCCCTCAGATAAACAGAAAATAAATGATAAATGAAAAAGAAAGAGGAAGTGGTAAACAATAAAGAATGTTTCTTGAGAAAGAAAAGAGTAGAGACGATTCTATGAAAATTAGTACGAGGACGAAGTAAAAATTTGTTAAAGGTGTATTATTTATTCATATTGTAGTTCTTTCCCCTCTCTCAAGTAGTATTTCCATCTGTTCTTGCTTCTACTTTCCTTTAAATTTATTGTAAATTCGGAAGGAGGAATGGAAGAATGTGACTGGAATGTATAAGAAATTGCTTCACATTTCCTTATGAGCCAGTCATTTCTTCTAAAAAAAACTCCAAAGGTCAATAATTTTGGAGAGAAAAACTAAAGATTAGGGAAGGTCGTGTAAGGCATTAGCATGTATGTCATAGTGTGTGTACACCTATGTACGAGGCAACTTGCATACCTCAAGTGTACACCAATAACAGCTCTTGGTGAACCGATTTGAAATAAAAATTGTAACTGCTTAGAAACAGTGAGGTAGTTCCCCTCCACTCAGGGTGGGAAAATGCCAAACATTCAATTATTATTGGCTGAGGATCCTACATGGAGCAAATGCCAAACTAAAACAGGATTACTGTGCGCCGACCCTCCTTAGCGAGAGGTCATGCTGAAGATTTGTGTTTTCAATTTCGATAGAGTAAAGTCAGAGATTAGGTTAGTGGCAGGGAAATATATTAATTTTGCTATAATTACGTGCAGTATAGTTAATTATATGCTGAGGTATTGTTCCCATTGTCACCTAAATTATTGACGAAATATCTAATTGTTAAATTTCCATTATCATTTGATTTGTTTAATGAACGCTAAAGTGACAGTTTTCTCATTCCATACACAGATGAATTTGATTGATTTCATTCATTAACAGACTTTGAGTAGCTCAGCCTATATATATATATATATATATATATATATATATATATATATATATATATATATATATATATATATATATATATATTATATATATATATATTTATCTAAAGAATATATATATATATATATATATATTTTTATATATATATATATATATATATATATATATATATACATTTATTATTATATTATTATAATTTCTATTAATATATATTATATCTATAGGATTAAATATATATATATATATATATATATTATTAATATATATATATATATATATATATATATATATATATATACATACATTACATATACAGCTGGCTATTATTATTTAGCGGCTAACGAAAACGCGAAAGCTGCCCACGACAAACAGAAAATCAAAACACCCACCCAGGGAACCAGCTGAACT
>JABUQX010148298.1:7500-12500 GCA_015478945.1 Trachelipus rathkii | reverse complement strand
AAATCTTCTTTGCTCATTACTGGTACTGAAAAACTTATTTACCTGATCCTCTTTCTATAACTCCTATGACCAACCGATTTATCACCATTCGTCTTACATTTTCCTTCAAAAAATGTATTTCAATTGCAACTTATCGTGCACTATATCATTTATTATTATATATATACCTTTTTTATCGCCCATCATTTTATTTCTTCTTCATTTTCCTGCTTTAAAATGTTCGCTGATTTCAAAAATGTATTCAGTTTTTATGTAGGTACCGTAGTTTTTTAGATACAGGTGTCAGCTATTTGGGACCCTAACCATATATATATATATATATATATATATATATATATATATATATAATATATATATATATATATATATATATATATATATATATATATATATATATATATATATATATATATATATATATATATACATATATAAATAAATATAAAGATATATATATATATATATATATATATATATATATATATATATATATATATATGTATCTATTTAGAAATATATATATATATATATATATATATATATATATATATAATAAAATAAATTTAAAAGAGAGAGAGAGAGAGAGAGAGAGAGAGAGAGAGAGAGAGAGAGAGAGAGAGAGAGAGAGAGAGAGAGAGAGAGAGAGAGAGAGAGAGAGAGGAGAGAGAGAGAGACTCATTCCTCATCCTTAACGACATAAACAGTATCTCATTTTATCATATTTTCTCGTAATTCCACAAGTTAATCAATTTTCGCCGTCGTGATTTTAGCCCATACGACGAGGCAAGGCGAGGCGCTTGTGACTCAACCCGCTTTATCTTGACTTATGGACAAAAATCACTATTAAAATGCGATTAAAATAAAATTTAATATTGGTATTTCTAATTATTTGATTTATTTCGTAAACTAGTAATGAAAAATTATATAGGAATATATATATATATATATATATATATATATATATATATATATATATATATATATATATATATATATATATATATATATATATATATATATATATATATATATATATATATGTGTGTGTGTGTGTGTGTGTCTGTGTGTGTGTGTGTGTGTGTCTGTGTCTGTGTCTGTGTCTGTGTCTGTGTCTGTGTCTGTGTCTGTGTCTGTGTCTGTGTCTGTGTCTGTGTCTGTGTCTGTGTCTGTATCTGTGTCTGTGTCTGTGTCTGTGTCTGTGTGAGGGATTGGTTTCTGGTAAACCTTACAGACATGGTAAAGTATAATGCAGGAAAAGTTGGAAACGTTTATTAAAGCCAACATTTCAACTCTTTCTGGAGTCATCCTCAGGCCTACAATAAGATGAGCACATAAATAAATACAGATAGATAAATAATTAAATAATGATTTTAACTTTATTATCCTTTAAGTTAACAAAAGAGTTTCAAAAACAAAATATAATAATAACCTAATCAGAAGACAATATTTATCTTAAGAGGAACTCTAAAATGTCACTAAAGTAAAATGACATTTGTATAAATGACATTTGAGGGACAACCAAGATTTAGTTCGTTGGTGAATTTACATAAAGGTAGATTTAATAAGAAATTATCAGAGTTATAATATAATTTATTACTGGATACATTGTTATTAAGAAAAGGCAAGTACCTATTAATAAACTAATTTTAAAATATGAAGTGACCTGAAATTAAACCCAGAAGATAAGGTCTTGAAATGTTTAAAGGTCAGCGGAGAGTGGCAAGTCTATGTGTTCTCCACCTGGAGAATATTCCTTCACTTTAAGAGGAGATAAGATTTGGTGGCCAATGCCTCTATAATAACAAAACCTCAAACGCAAAAGTCTAGAGATGGAACTTTATATATGAGCATCTATCACATCGAGGACAGGTATAAATAAATACACCACCTTTAGAATCTGGTTATAAAGAGTAAACTATCTAGTATGAAAAGAAGGTAAATTCTGCTATTACGGTTGAATAAAATAAGTTGACCTAATATGAGGCATCTGAAGTTTCAAGGTATGTTCTTATTCTCTACTCAACTGTGTAGAAATTTCTCCAATGAAAGGGAGGGCTGAATATAAAAATCTTTAGGAGCCGTTAATGTTTATTTTTTTGCTGGAATAAATTTCAGAGAGACCTGCGATTACAAATGTGGACCACATCAGAAGGATGACAATGTTATTGAAAATATTGAGCAAGAATTGGAATTGCTGAGGGAGCACATGGATTGATCAAATTTATATCTAATAACCAAAGAATTTCTACATTCTTCCATACAAAGACAAGCTGCATGCCCTGCTCTGGTCTGGGGTGGTGTATTGTTACACCTGCCCTAGATGTGATAGAGGCTCATATGTTGGTAAGACCTCGAGGCTAGACAATAGATTCAGTATAAATTCTACCTAAAATCTACATTTATGCCACCATCAATCTAAATGTCCCTTTCCATCATATTTAAAGCCATTAATAAAAAACTAGCAAACAATCATAATCATCTTTATATGTATATATATATATATATATATATATATATATATATATATATATATATATATATATATATATATATATATATATATATATATATATATATATATATATATATATATATATATATATATATAAATATATATATATATATATATATATATATATATATATATATATATATATATATATATATATATATATATATATATATATATATATATATATATATATATATATATAGTATTGATATATAAGCTTAATTCGCTTTTTGTATATTTATTATTTGTTTCTAACCCTAGGTTGTCAAATTATGAGAGAAATTACACTTTATTTAAGATTAATTAAAACAAATGTTTACTAACTGTTAAAAATTATTTACACCATATTTTAGCAATACTAGCTTTCGCTCCCATCCTTTGGAGCCTTTTTTAAGTAATCGGAAAAACAACTTTCGGTGTTCGGTGAATTCAGTCTTCTACCCAGTCTGAGCCAAGGCATGATTTTTTTTCGGCAATCTTGGGCTCAGTCACAAACACCGATTTTCCAGAGAAATTTTACCGTGCACTCTGCCGCCTCAAGAATAACAATAATATAGTGGTCTCCAGAGCTGACAAAGATATAGTCATAATGGATAATATAGTCATAATGGATACAACCGAGTATAACACAAAATGCAATAATCTACTCAATGATACAAACACTTATGAACCTCTGACAAAAAATCCACAAAAACAGTCACAACAAACTTTCAACAACTCACTCAAAACTATTCTAAATAACTATCCAACCCTCAAAAAAGAAATTTAATGCATAAATGATACAAATTCCCCAATTTTACAGTGTGCCAAAAGCACATAAACCCAACATACCACTACGCCCCATCATAGCCAACACTAACTCTCACACTTATAAGTTAGCACAATGGATATCTCTACAACTCAAACCTCTACTAGGTACAATTTCTAATTCACACTTAAAAAACACTGAAGATTTTATACACAGAACAACCATTCTTAACACGAAAAACACACACAAATTTATTAGCTATGATATCACCTCTCTTTTACTTCTGTTCCAGTACCTCAAGCTTTAAATCTGTTAACAAAATACATAACCGACAACAACATCAACTTACAATTTCCTTTTCCCATCATAAAACAGCTCATCCTTCTCACTTTAGAACACAATTTTTTTTTCAACACAATCAATCTTTCTTCAAACAAAAGCAGGGACTGAGCATGGGCTCCCCATTTTCCCATGCTCAGTAATCTATATATGGAACTAATAGAACATTACTTTATTCTTCCCCACCACCTCCTTCAAGGTTGCACATGGCTTCGGTACGTGGACGATGTATTCGTCGCCGTTCCAAGGGAGGCAGACCCTACACTTATTCTGAATCATATAAACAGTATTCATTCTGACATACAATTTGCAATGGAAACCCCTCCACCCAACCAAAACTTTTTACCGTTTCTAGATACATTAATCACGTGGGACCACACTACCAAACTTTCATACACTGTATACAGAAAACCAACATCTACACCAAACTACATACGGTACATTTGGACTCCGCACATACATGCAACACAAAACTAGCTACTCTTTCCTCTCTGTATCTCCGTGCTTTCAAAATATGTTCCCCTACCACTCTAAAACATGAAACAGAACTCTTAAAAACAACGTTCAGAAATCTAAAATATCCCAATACAGTAATTACAACTGCATTTAAAAAAGCCAAATCAAAATTTTATTCTCCAACACAAACACAAACTACATTAACAAAACCTTTCTACCCATACCATATATAAACATAAAACACATAAAAAATTATACCTCAAAAATGTCACTTAATTCCATGAAATAATATTATTTAAAAGTCCTGACCTCCAAAAACCCCAACATAAATCCCTGTATATACAAAATACTGTGCACCACCTGCAACCTGACTACATAGGTGAAACTGTATCATGAAGAGCAAGATTATACACCAACACAAACACGATCTACACACAGACCATCAAAACTCTGTTTTCACCCAACACCGCCAAACAAAAACCACCACATAAATCCCAACAATATGAACAGTATAAAACACATAAACAACATTAATAAAAGCATAATATCTGAAGCATTCTGTATACACAATATCTCTAATTCAATCAATGCTCTGGAGAATTCAAAATCGACAGTTTGCAGAATGCAATTATTCATAGTTCACTTTTCTACAAAGGACTTGTGAACAACCAGATAGAAGACTGAATTCACAGAACATCGAAAGTTGTTTATCAGATTACTTGAAAAAGGCTCCAAAGGATGGGAGCAAAGGCAAGTATTGGCAAAGTATGGTGTAAATAATTTTAACAGTTATAAACATTTTTTTAAATAATCTTAAATAAAGTGTAATTTCGCTCATAATTTGACAATCTAGGGTTAGGAGAAAATATATATATAAAAATATATATATATATATATATATATATATATATATATATATATATATATATATATATATATATATAT
>JABUQX010148298.1:0-2500 GCA_015478945.1 Trachelipus rathkii | reverse complement strand
ATATATATATATATATATATATATATATATATATATATATATATATATATATATATATATATATATATATAGAAAGATAAATAGATATATATATTATATATATCTCTACATGTATTATAGTATATAAATATTATTATATGGATATTATTACAACATATATATTCATATAAATACATTTATACACAAATGGATATATTACAACATATATATTATATATATATACATATATATATATATATGTTATTATTATATATTACATATTACATATATATATATATATATATATAGACTTTTATATTAATACATATATATATTTACATTCATACAAATATTATTACTCTATAAAGCTTTTATGTTTTTATGTTATTGTTATCCTTAAATATATATATATATACATATTTATATATACATATTATTACGACATCTATATATATGTATTACATCTTTATATCTATACTTCCATATATATATACACTGTTTTTATTATTATATATATATATATATATATATATATATATATATATATATATATTTATATATATTATATATATATATATATATATATATATATATATATATATATATATATATATATTTATATATTATATTTATATATATTTTTATATATATATATATATATATATATATATATATATATATATATATATATATATATATATATATATATATATATATATATATATATATATATATATATATATATATATATTTTTATATATATATATATATATATATATATATATATATATATATATATATATATATATATATATATATATATTATTTAATCCTCCCTTCATTTATCACAGATGGAAACAAGGTGCGTGCTATGCACGTAATTAGATAGTTAAGTTGAAAAGCATGACGTAAGTCGAGAAAGAAAAGCCCATCACACCTTCCACTAATGCCCTTAATTGCGAGCCCACAGCAGCCAAAAATCCACTGTAGGGCTTTACAACACCGTGTCGGATCCCCACTGTGGTATCTCCTAAATGTGGGGTTCATCCCCTGAGCTAGGCCCACAACCACACCTCTTCACAAAACCGAGTCATTCACTCCATTATGCACTTTTTTTCGCATCTGCCGAACTAACATTATTTTTCCTCAGCCACTCCTTTAGTAAACCTACTCAATCCACTATCCTTTTGTGCTCCCAGCCCTTTGATTCCACAGAACACTCAGCAGTGTACATCCGCTTGACCAATCGACTATCATCCACCTTTTCCATCCGCCCAAACCATCTTAATACACTCATTAATTCTCTCATTTACGACTTTGTTCACACCATACAACTCACTAACATATTTATTCTTCATTTAATCAATTCTCATACCTAACAGGCCCCTAAGGTTGTCCATCTGAGCAGATTGCACCGAAGATCTATGCTTCTTATTCCACGCCATAGTTCCACTAATATACATTAACACCAGTAATAACATACCCTTATGCAGAAACCTAGCTTACTCATGACTTATTCCTTTTGCATTTACTAAGGATTTAATTGAACCAGTCACTTTCCCACCATTAACAGATTTCCTATTACACTCTGCATCATCCATTCCCTTTTCATCCAACATAGAGCATGAATATTTAAACTAAGATACTTGTTCCAATTGCTCACCATCCATCATGATTTCACATCGCTGACTCTCTTCACCCACTACCATTATCTTACTCTTATCTACATTTACTTTTAAACATCTATTTTGCACACCTAGCTAAACCCCCTCTACCAATCTTCTCAAACTTTATTCATATTCTCTACTGAAAAACAAATCATCGGTGTACAATAAGCAGGACACCCATTACTCTCTTCCATTCTTCATCAGTCAAACACCTTCCACTACCACCACAACCTTTAATTCTTTCATCACCCTCATCCATATGCAAATTAAATACATATGGAAACAACAAATCCCTGCCTCACTCCATTATTAATATTAAACCATTCATTTTCCACTCCATTTATTCTTACACATGCTTCACTATCGACAAACATACTATTGGAATTGTTCAAATAATACCACCAACTGTCATAAAACCTAAATAAAATTTCTTCTTTCTCTTATTTTCCTAATAATTTGTCTCAATTTTAAGATTTGATCTACACATTCTCTACCACTTCTAAATGCATCTTGTTCTTCGTCAATCAGTCACTCAGTCACTTGACACGCACTTTCAACAAAAATACCAGGGGATATCTTCCCTACAGCACTCAATAAACTAATTCCCCTATAGTTTCTAGTTCCCCTTATCTCCCTGACCCTACAATAAAGGCACAGTTACTGCTCCCCTCCAATTCTTAGGAATTATACCATCCACAAACGCTTTGTTGCACAGCTTTCATATCAGTCAATCACAATCTAGTCTCCATTCTTGCATTCTTGATCTTTTCACCAGTAATTCTATCTATACATGATGATTTATCGTTTTCCAACTTTGTCACCCTACCTATTATCTTCTCCGTATTATTTACCCC
>JABUQX010148297.1:17500-20922 GCA_015478945.1 Trachelipus rathkii | reverse complement strand
AAACAGAATAATTAAATGATTATATCCAGCTAAAATTCGTTTTTTGTTTCATCTCTTCTCACTCGAAATAAATATAAGAAATAAACATGTTATGCTTCTGCATTGATGTGATCAAAGAACAAAGATGCATGTGAAGATGCTATATCTTTTCTAACTTTTAAAAAAACACTATGAAGATGAAACTTCCCATTGTAGATCACAGTGATTGTTTTTATAGTTAAATCTCAGAAAAGAGTTTCGTTCAAAGCAAAAGACTTATGGTAATAAAAGTAGATGAGATATATATCTTATTTACATGAACTATAACTTCCATTTCCAAGTTCTTCTAATGAAGCTGGTACTTTATAAACCCTTTGAAGATCAATACTAGAACCAAAGTTATGTTCTGATCCATATCTCTCTGACACAGTCTAATCCCCAAATCCCATCCCAATATCTTGTATAACCAGCGCTTCTACTATCAAAATGTGTTATTATAGAGTATATATATATATAATATTAATATATATAGTATATTATATATATATATATATTACATATAGATATATATATATATATAATATATATATAATAATATAATAATATATATAGATTATATAATTTAAGATAAATAATATATAAATATATGTTATCTAAAGTCTCCTTCATATTATAACATTTAGGAAACCCAAAAGTTGTAATCTGTAACTATGGAAGTATGCTTCATTTCTCAACACATCTCCTTAAACTTCCTTCCTTCCTCTCTCACCTACTTTTAACGATCCCATTTCTCTCCACTAACAATGATCACCAAGTACTTTGATCAGAGTATATATTTTCTTCTGCTCAACAAATGCATCCATGAAGTTTGTGAAGTTTCTACAGATACTTCCACTTATCTTCATACTCCAGAACCTTCCTACTGAACAGAAGTAGCTGAGATCTTCAACTCACATGATCAACCCTTCGGAATCCACAACAGGAAGTTTGAGTGATCCAGAATCCAATGTTCTTTTGAATCATGAATCAGGTAATTCAAGCTCTCTTTTCCTGCTGCATCCCAGTAGGAAAACTTCCATCTGTGAACTTCAGACCCACACGACCAATGATCCCTTCCGCTGCTCTTCTTCTTCCATATACTAATATAAAAGCAATATAAGTAATAAATAATAGAAAAGTAGGTAAGGGAAAATAATGGATATTGTATATATCATGTAAATATTGTATATATATAAGGAATATAATAATATACATATATATATATAAATAAGGTAAGAAATATTACATACATTGGTAATGCTGATATTTAATATTTGGAAGAGGCGAGTAATTTTCATATATATATATATATATATATGTTACATAATAAAACATCATGTCTGATATATATATATATGATGAGTTATTATTATTTGTCATTTACATATCCATTATAAAATAAATACACATACATATAAATTATATTAATAATATATAATAAATATATATATAATATTTAAGATTTTGTCTATTTTATAATATATATATGATAATAAGTTATCTAGAGGTAGAAAGTAATATGTATACATATATTATTATATATAAGACATATATATATATATATGATATATATATTGATATATATACATACACATAATATTTAGTATTTATTAATATTATTACCCATACACACATTATATATATATTACATATATATATAATGTTATTATATATATATATAATATATATATATACATATATATATATTATTATTATATATACATGATATATCTTGGCATATCAAAATTTTAGGCACATGTGCAGAAAACGAAATAATTTGTTCATTACAAACATAAAATTTATAATACACATATATATATATTTATATATATATATATATATATATATATATATATATATATATATATATATATATATATATATATATATATATATATATATATATATATATATATATATATATATATATATATTATTATACTATATATATATATGTTTTTTTATGAATTAACTCCATCGATGGTGAACACGTAACAATAAGCAAATCAAAATATAATAACTGAATAGCATTTTTGGGAGAGTAAAGAACATTTGAGTTCTTATTAGAATGAAGCATGAAAACTTTCTAAAGGTAAGTCTAATAAAGCAAACAGGGAATGATATAGACTATGAGCTGCATTATAGATAAATGATTCAGCAACTAAAAGAATCAGTCAGTAAATCATGTAATTAAAAATTACATTTGAATTTAATGAACAAGGTTTTCAAAAGCAACTGAGATATAGGGAGTGATTTGCTCAATAATCCTTCTATAACACTTCTTTACATCAGAATTTTGAAAAAGACTAGTCAACAAAGTCAGAATGTACTAGAACCCTATAAATCCCAGAGTAGAATGAAGCTGTAAATATCCAGAGTCCTTCCATCACTAGTCGACTGATTTCATCACTTTTCACATTCCCATGTTTTATCTGGTTTCATCAATGAATCATATTCCATAAACTATATAATACATAAATAAATCCATTATATCTAGTAGAAAAATATATATATATATATATATATTATATATATATATATATATATATATAAGGTTAACATTAAATATAATATATGAGAGCTATATACATGGTATAAATATATATATATATATATAATATATAAAGATATATATTTAAATATTTACTATTTTCTATAATATATATATATGATAGATGATATATTATATATGGCAGTTATATATATATATAATATATATATATATATATATATATATATATATATATTATTATTATATATATATATATATATATACATATATATGTTATATATATATATATATATATATGGTATATATATAAACCCCAAAAAGAATTTCTGTCAACGACTCCCAAATATATATATATATATATAGGGTATATATAGGAAAGATATATATATATATATATATATATATATATATATATATATTATTATAAATATTTATATATATATATTATATATATATATATATAATATATATATATATATATAGATATATATATATATATATATATATATATATATATATATATATATATATATATATATATATATATATATATATATATATATATATATTTAAATGGTAGAAAGAACTGTACATGAAACATTTTAAAGAGAGAGTATATGTATATAGATATATAGATATATATATATATATATATATATATATATATATATATATATATATATATATATATATATATATATATATATATATATATATATATACATAT
Organism: Trachelipus rathkii; assembly: GCA_015478945.1. NCBI lineage: Eukaryota > Metazoa > Arthropoda > Malacostraca > Isopoda > Trachelipodidae > Trachelipus > Trachelipus rathkii. Next base: position 17,665 of record JABUQX010148297.1, on the reverse strand, counting down.
ACATACATATATTTGCCCATATAATTTTGTATATATATATATATATATATATATATATATATATAGAAAAACGAGATAAGGAATATATAATTAGAAATTAGATTTGAAGATCTATTTTGATAATCGTAATTCCTAGAAATCCTAGGTGAAATTGAATTATGTATC
>JABUQX010148297.1:2500-5000 GCA_015478945.1 Trachelipus rathkii | reverse complement strand
TTAAAACTATGAATACACTGGAAATTTGATCCTGAAAAAAAAATTCCCGCCAAAAAGAGAAACCACATTCTGAAAAATTAAATCAATATTATACTAAAAAAATTTTTCATTCATTCAACGAGAATTTAATTATAATCTTCAAGCTTGCAGTGGAATTGAATAAACCCTTTAAAATTGAACACAAAAATCTTTTAGTTAAATAAGAAAAATAAGAATAAATACATATCCATATATATATATATATATATATATATTATATATATATATATATATATATATATATATATATATGTTATATATATATATATATATATATAAAAAAAAATATAAAAAAAAAAAAAATAATATATATATATATATATATATATATATATATATATATATATATATATATATATATATATATATATATATATATATATATACCCACATAGCACATGATATGCTCAGCATGTTCCATACTAGTTCCAAATGTTCTACACACATCCCGGGATATTTTGTATATTCTTAGAATATGCTTAGAATATGACCACATATTCCATAAGGGCTGGTTGTAGAATGTGCTCAGAATGTGATAAGCAAATTACCAAAGAATGTTCTTGTATTGAGATATTGTGGACATCCTATGAATGTTCTTAGTAAATTCTTCAAAACAGTTGTGGATATCCGATTCTATATCTGAGTGGATCTGGAAATTGACCATGGTATCGAACCATATATATATTATTATTATTATTATTATTATTATTATTATATATATATATATATATATATATATATATATATATTATTATTATTATTATTATATATATATATAATATATTATATATATATATATTATTATTATTATATATATTATATATATATATATATATATATATATATATAACATATATATATATATATATATATATATATATATATATATATTATATATATGGTTACATATTATTAAAGTTACATTTATATATACATATGGTTATATATATATATATTTGTTATTATATATATATATATATATATATATATATATATATATATATATATATATATATATATATATATATATATTAATGTCGGAAAAGAAAAAAATATTTTATTAATTGTTAATAAAATAATTAAAATTATTAATAAATTATTGAAAATAATACGTCTAAATATCATGTTACATCTGGCAATTTGAAACATCTGGCAGGGAGACTCCTCCCCCTTCTGGTAAAAATTAAATTGAAAAATATAAATTAATTTGCCCTTTCAGGACTAGCAGTACTTTAAAATATCGTCTTTTAGAAAGACTTAAATTTACTATTTTCCTAATTACATTATGTGCTGACAGCATGCTCAAGATAGGATGAAATTTTTGTTTTCCTGTGATATCTGGCATCTATTTTTCAAATATAAACAACATATTCGGTTTTTATCAGTTCAAGTCTCAAATCCCTCGGTCAAACTTTGTTGCGTTTTTATTTAAGATTTTATAGTGTTAAAAGGTAAGTTCTGATATTTTAATTAAATTACGTTTTAGATATAGATATATATTAGATATAGAATAATTTAACACTAAAAACGAATTCAAATTGAATTATTTTTTATTATTTTAATTATTTTGTTACTGGTTTTTCAAAGAATTGTCAGTTAGAAGGTTGCCAAATTTTCATTTTTTTAATGGAAACTATTTTATTTGATTTTAATTTCTAGATATTTTTTGAATAATTAAATGATCTTATATATATATATATATATATTAAGTTATATTACATATATTATTACATATACATATATATAGCATAGCATATATAAAGAATATATATATATATATATATACATATATACATATATATTATTATTATTATTATTATTATATATACATATTACTTATCGAACCTCTCAATGCTTCCCCCATCTAGCTCTACATATTATTATTATTATTATTATTATTATTATTATTATTATTATTATTATTATTATTATTATATATATATATATATTATTATTATATACATTATGATATATCACGGATATCCGCATCCGCAGATGTCAAAAAATTCACATTCGTGACATCAATTATATATTATTATTATTATTATATATATTATTATTATATATATTATTATTATATATATATATATATATATATATATTATATTATTATTACATATTAGCATATATATATATATATATATATTGGAAGAGTTGCTAAGGTTATATATATATATATATGTTATATATATATATATATATATATATATATATTATATATATATATATATATATATATATATATATATATATATATATATTAATGTAGAAAAAAAAAAATATATTTATATATATATATATATGTTGCTATTATATATATTATATTATTATATTTTATATCCGTTGATTTAAAGTAATTTTTGATACAAAATAATGTCAATGTTGATTCTCTTTTGAATGAGATCCCTTCCGACTTTGAAGAGGAAACGGACCAAGAAAGTGACTCTGAGGATGAGAGCTG
>JABUQX010148296.1:25000-30316 GCA_015478945.1 Trachelipus rathkii | reverse complement strand
ATTGATAAGAAGTAATGACTGAAAGGTTATAATATAAGAATCCCGACAGGACTACTCCAAAATTTATAAAGTGTAGGGTGATTGGTTAAAAGATAAGAAATTATTTTGTCATAAACTTACTCTTCGAACTGATAAACAAATCCTTCGGGCCAGGCCCCGTGACAATCCAATCAAAAAACACCTTTAAGATTCTCAAACCTGTATTGTAACAGTATCCGCCTTCTGTTAAGTGAGCTACCGGCCTGTGCAATATTGCAGAACATATTATGCTTAAAACTCACCAACTTATCTCTCTGAAGACTTCAAGTGGAACAACGGTTTGACCGAGTTCTTACCTTATGTGAAAACAGTTCAAATAGTACTTTTCTTATCAGTGAATGAACCCGTTTTGTGATCAATCTTTTGATCACTAAACCAATGTCTTTAAGACTCAAAGCAATAGCTAATTGAATGTTTAAATAAATGAAAAGAGAAACACGTTTGGAAATATTGAAGGAAACCACTGGGATAATTTTAGAAATATTTTAATAAAAAAAATAAATGGAAACGTACTGGTCTTACAAACTAGGTTGGTTTTATAATTCCATGAATATATAGCCGGGATGTCATAAGATATCCGCATATATACGCACCGCAAATATAGAACCTTCAGTACTAGATATATCAATTATATTTATATATATATATATATATATATATATATATATATATATATATGCTCTTAAGAAAGATATATATATATATATATATATATATATATATATATATATATTATTATTTATATATATATATATATATATATATATATATATACTTCAAAATATCTACAGGTTTTATAAATCCATGAATATGTATCCGGATGTCATTAGATATCCGTATACATACGCACCGCATATATAGAACCAAAATACTAACTACTAAATGTGTATATATATATATATATATATCATATATATATATATATATATATATATATATATATATATATATATATATATATATATATATATATATATATATATATATATATATATATATATATATATATATATATAAAAAAAAATATATATCTATCTCTCCATACCAAATATATATATATATATAGCATATATATATATATATATATATATATATATATATATATATATATATATATATATATATATATATATATATATATATATATATATATATATAAATATATATTATGCTCTTAAAAAAAATAAAATAAAATATCAACATCAAATGCTTTATCACTAAATTTATATAAATTCTTGCCCATAAATATATATATATATATATAACATATATATAGATCTATGTTCAACAATATATATAAATTAATAAAATATATTAACAATAATATATGGACTGAATGACTTTGCAAAAGATATAAAATATTTACTTGTAAATTAAATGTTTCTGGTAATTACTCTAAACATCGATTTATTCGTGTGTACAAATGAATGCAGTTCCAGCTGATCATTAACAGCTGTTATTCTAAAGCAAGAAGTTGCCAACTAGTATTAAAACAAAACTTATTTTCAAATAAATAAAATGTGACTTTAACAATTATTCGTGTATAAAATAATAATATTTTAACCGATAAACATTTTATATTTGTTAACACATAATAATCTTTACTGCACTTTGATAAATACACTTCAATAATAAATACTCTTACCTGCTAGTGATATATAGCAACACCGCAGACACTATGCATTTGCAAATCGCATTTACAGACGATGCATTCGAAATGGCAATGCAAAATTATATTTACATAAATGAACTCAATTATATTTAACACACAGCTTAAAACACTATTAGCTTTACAAGAAAAATAAGCCACAATATTTCCACATTGAAAATTACAATACCATATTATATTTAAAAAACATTACCACAATTACTTTATAAATAAATATAAAATAAGACACTCCACGATTATAAGAATATGCACACTATACAAATAATAAAATTGATCAGACTAGACATCAAGCGCTACCAACTTTATGCATCTCAATTAACGACGAATGAAAGCCAAAAGATATAAAATATTCACAAATTTTATATTTATATGAATTTTCGTAATTCAGATTACGCTCGATCCTCCAATCAAAACACTTAAAATAATAAATTAAATGATGTATATATTTATCAATTAATTCAGAGAGATAAATATATACTGGACATTTAGAAAGACAGAAAATTGGTATGCCTTGTGCAATCGAGTTTCGTTCTCAAGAAATCACAATTTTCCTTTAAAATCAAAACATAAAAGCTAAATAAAATTTATACATTGTGCGCTTCACTTTTATACAAGATTATTGAATTTTATATATATTTATTTATATATATAAAAGCATTTATATAATAATAATGCGCAATATCCTTACAAGAGATTTAAAATATAAATAATAATAATAATAATAATAATAATAATAATAATAATAATAATAATAATAATAATAATAATAATAATAATAATAATAATAATAATAATAATAATAATAATAATAATAATAATAATAATATTATTATGAACAATAGCAAACGACGACCAATCAAAACTCACGTTTCAAAAGTTAAGTCCTGAAAAACAAGTTTTCATTGGCTGTCGTTTACTCACAAAATACAGACATATTTACAATATTTTCAATGAGCCGCTGCAATCGTACGTCAAATATATAACAAAAATGAAAGAGGAATAGCAATGGCAACGTTGGCCATTACTTTGTAGTACATAAATGAAGTAATGTTATATATTACATGTACAATTGCATTACAGTGACCTTTTGCAACCTTCCAGGTACAGGGAGCCCCTTATTTCCCTGAATCGTGGGGCCAGCGACAGGGGTGGGGCAGCGATCCTGCTTCACGAGTCTGTCCCATTTACTCCCATTCCACTCTCTACTCCGCTGCATGCCGTGGCGGCTCGTCTCCATCTTGACACGCCGCTTACGCTGTGCTCGGTGTACCTGGCGCCCAGTTGTAAATATACCAAGAAGGACCTCGTCGCTTTTTTCACGTGTCTCCCACCGCCCATGTTGGTCCTCGGTGACTTTAACCTCCGCCATCCTTTGTGGGGAGACTCTGTTACGTCCCCCAATGCCGGTTGGTTGTTGAGTATTTTGCAGGATTTTTCTTTGGGATGTCTCAACACGGGCCTTCCCACCTTGAACGTTTTGATACAGGCACTTTTCCTGTGTTGACGTCTCGTTGTGTTCCATCTCGTCTTTAGATCGTTTTGGGTGGAGAGGTCGTTCCTCTGTGGTAGTGACCACTACCCTATCGTGATACCATCCTTCGGCCCCAGTCCGCAGCTACCACCTTATTCTGGCTGGCGCTATGACAGGGCAGACTGGTCTTCCTTTCATCAGGCCACTTACTTTTCCATCTTTCCTGCAACTAACGTGTTCCCGTCGCCGGCGGATGCATTCACTTACTTTCAGGAGCATATACCCCGTTCATCTGGGACCCGGAAATCAACAACCCCCTGGTGGAACCAGGAGTGTGCTCGAGCTAATCGGAAAGCGTAAGTTGTATAAGCTGTATAAACAGACTCCCACACCTTCCAACTTGATTCTGTTTAAGGCTTCGGCTGCCCGCTCCTGGCGTATTAATCGCCGTACGTGGAAACAGTATTTTCGCACATACGCTTCCACCGTTAATTCTCTTCTACGCCTGTATCATCAGTCCATGAAAAGGTGCAATTTCCCGAAAACATCATGCTGATCCGCCTATTATCCTCGCTTATGGCCCGCAAACCTCTGATGTCATCTCTGCTCCCGGGGTTGTGGCGGACGAGTTGGGTTATCACTTCGCGTCCTGCTCCAGCGGCCCCTGTTATCCTGAACCTTTCGTTCTAGTCGCTTGCGGGTTTCCTGATTTTTCTGTTCCGCCTGGTACAGACCTTCCGTACAACCGGCTATTCACCAGGACCGAGTTCCTAGACGCTCTCAAGGCGGGGATGGAGTGCCTGGCCCTGACGGCATCTCCTTTCAGATGCTTCGACATGCTCATCCATCTGCCACTGCCTTCCTTCTCGGCTTATACAATAGAATATGGGTGGAGGGGGTCTTCCCCTCCTGTCTGGTCTACTGCATAGATACTGTCCCCATTCCCAAACCTGAAGGATCCGACTTCTTCCGATAACCATCGTCCTATTTCATTGACCTTGCAATACATGTAAGCTCATGGAGAGATTGGTGGCTTCCCGTCTTGTTCTACGTTGGAGTAACTCCATGCATTTTCCGACTACCAATTTGTTTTTCGTCGCCATCGCTCGACCTAGGATCCTTCGGTTGGATCACGACATTCGTGAGTCTTTGCTTCCAACAAAATGACCCTGGCCGTCTTCTTGACCTCGAAAAGGCGTATGATAGCACGTGGAGGCTGGGGGTTTTGCGGAGCCCACTCTTGGGGGACCTTAGGGGCAAATCTCCCATTCCTTCACAGTTGTTGATGCACCGGACCGTTGTTTCAGGGGTCCGTTGTTCCACGCTGTCGATGTGTTTTGTCCTGACGAAGGGGTGCCGCAGGGCAGTGTACTGAGCGTATTGCTTTTCGCTATTGGTTTTTAATGGTGTTGTCGATTCCATCCCGACGTCAGTGCGCTGCTCCATCTATGTTGACGATTTTGCCCTGACTTCTTGAGCTAAACTTCCTTGTATGGAAACGTCAACTTCAGGTTGCATCGATAGGGTTTCCTCCCGGTGCCTGCACGTGGCTTTACATTCTCCATGTCGAAAACTACAGCCGTGCCCGGAAAAATCCTCGTCGTCGGGGTCGCCTACATTTGCCTCCTACGTCTCTATGGCTCCCTATCCGTGTGGAGCCATGGGGGGTGCGGTTCCTGGGTCTGTTGCTCGATGAGCGCCTCGTGTACCTTCCTCAACTTACTCTCCTCAAACTAGTTGCCGCCGATCGCTTGACTTCTTACGGCACCTCACCTCCAAGACTTGGGTGCGGATACAGAAAACCATGCTCCACCTATACATCATGCTGGTGCGGGCTAAACTGGACTATGGTTGTGCCACAAGGGCAGACCTTCCAGTCCTACCTCCGCCTTCTTGACCTAATTCAGAACGAGGGCCTGAGAATAGCCACGGGAGCATTCCGTTCTCTCCGAGGGAGAGCCTGGAGGTGGAGGCCGGGGTGATGCCCCTATCCCTGCGGAGGGAGCAGCTCATGTGCTCGCTGTTCATTCGTCTTCAGGTTCCTACCTCGTCGGCCTTGACACCTATAATAGAGCGTGTCCGTCACAACCCTTATTATTGGCCATTTGCTGGGGTTATTACTTCCATCTTCGCTTTC